>CAUYQU010035002.1:0-38459 GCA_963574635.1 Cheracebus regulus
TAGTTTCACTCACTAGGGGTAAACTGGCTTTCCTTTCTTCCTGCTTTTCCTTCCAATGTTTCTTGAACTTGTGCCATAAACTAAAATTCACCGTGACCACCAGGTCTGAAGGCAGAGGGAGCAGTACAAACTGGATGGTTCTAACTTGAATGAAGATGAACGGGAGGAGGAATCCCGAGCAAAGATCTCAAACCCAAATGCCTCTAGGGAATGGACAAACAAATGAGTGAAGCAACTGCTCTATCAACATGACCCAGCCCCGACTTCACGCTAGGGAATTATTGTCTGAGATTCTGGGTTTCTAGAAGAGTCAAGGTTTTTATCCTGGATTTTTATCTAAAATTTCTCTTACTGTGAAATGTTGGTTTCTTCTTTAAAAAAAAAAAAAATAGACTCAGCTAAATAAAATAAAGAAATATTTGAGTTCCAGGAAATAAAAAAGAAAATAAATATCTAGGCCCATATTGTTTTACTGAAGAATTGTATGAAATGTTTAAAAAATAATCAACACCACTTCACACAACCTCTTCCATGAGATTGAAGAGTATGAGGTACATCTCAATTCATTTTATGAAGCTAGTATTATCCTGATTCAAAACCAGACAAAAAAAGCACAAAAAAAGAAGAAGAAAAAAAGAAAGTTACAGGCCAATATCTCTTATAACTATAGACTCAACTGTGGTTGATTAAATATTAATAAATAAAATTTAACAATATATGGAAAAGAATAATGCACCATGGCCAAGTGTGGTTTATTCCAGGGATGTGTGGCTGATTCTGACTTTAAAAGTCAATCAGTGTCATCCAATTTATTAACAGGCTAAAGAAGAAAATTTGAACAATTATATCAATCAATGCAGAAAAAGCATTTGAAAAAATTCAACAGCCATTTGTGATAAAAATTCTTGGCAAACTAATTACAGAGGGGGTCTTCCTCAACTTAATAAGGAGTGCTATAAACTAAATTATGCCTTCCCGCAACTCATATTGAACGCTTTATCCCCAGTAAGATTCTATCTGAAGGTTAGCCTTTTAGGTGGTAATTAAGGTTAGAGGAGATCATAAAGGTGGCATTCTAATCCAATAGGAATAGTTGCCTTATAAGAAAACACACCAGAGCACTTGCTTTCTTTCTCTCTTCATACAAATGAACAATGGAAAGGCCTTATGAGGAGGCAGCGAGAAGGTGGCTGTCAGCAAATCAGGAAGAGAGCCCTCACCAGAACTCAACCACGCTGGCATATTGATCTTAGACTTTCAGCCATCAGACAGTAAAGAAAAGAAATTTATATTGTTAAAGTCACTGAGCTTATGGTATTTTGTTATGACAGCCCAAGCTAACTAATACAAAAAGCATTGACACAAATATTACAGCTAATGTTATACCTAATGGTGAAAGACTCAATGCTTGCTTTATAAGATTGTGACCAAGTCAAGGATGTCCACTCTCACCACTCTAACTCAGTGCTGGAAGTTCTTGCCAGTAAGACAAGAAAAGAAAATAAAGGGACTACAGATCAATAAGGCAGAAACATAACTGTGCCTATTTGCAGAAAGATATAATTTTCAAGAAAGAAAATTACAGTAAATTTATAAAAAATGCTTAAAATTGTTAGGTGAGTTTAGCAAGGTTGGAATATCCAAAATAAATATGTGAAAATAAACTGTATTTCTATAAATTAGTAATGAACACATGGACATCAAAATTAAATATGCAACACCTTTTATAATTACTCCAAAAAGAGATAACTACTTAGGTATAAATCTTACAAAAGATTCACAAGACTTATGCATAAAAATCACAAAATTCTGGTGAAAACAATCAAGGAAAATTTAAATAAATGAAGAGACACACCATGTTCACTGTTTGGAAGAGTAAACATAAAAAAGGTGACAAGTCTCCTAAAACTGATATGTGTATAGATTTAATGCAATTCCTATAAAATTTCAGCAAGTTGGTTAATAGACATGACAAGATGATTTTAAAATTTACATGAAAACACAGAAGAACTAAGAGAGTTAAAGCCTTTGAAAAAAGAAGAAGAAAGTAGAAAGAATCATTCTCCAATTTCAGAACTTATAAGACTATAATATTAACACTGGTACTGGTGGTGAGATGACACATAGGTTAATGGAATAAAATATAAACCTAGAAATAGACTCACAAAAGCATGCTTGACAAAATTTTGACAACTGAGTAAAAGTTTTTCTACAAAGAAACAATAACCAAAATTTAAATAGTGGTGTTGAAACATTTAGACATCCATAGGGGGAAAAACTTCAATTGAAGTCTCACTTTTATATAAAAATTTACTCAAAATGTATCATTGACTTACATTTAAAACATAATATTATAAAAATTTAGACAAAAACATAAGAGAAAATCTTTAGATCTAATAAAAGGGTTCTTAGACTTAACACCATATCATGATCCATGAAAAGGAAAGGTTAATAAATTGAACTTCATCAAAGCTATCTACTTTTGCTTTGTGAAAGATCCCATTGGACAATGAAGACAGTCTGCAGACTTCTCTTTACATTTTCTATAAACTAAGAATGTATTTGCTCACCATATATTTGATCTGGAACTAGTATACACATATAAAGATATACATATGACTCAAAATACATAATCCAACTGGTTAAAATATAATCCAATTATAAAATGGGCAAAAGGCAAGAAGAGACATTTGACTGAAGAGGATATATATATGGCGAATATGCATATAAAAAAGATACCCAAGTCATTATCCACCAACAAAATTAAGATCACATGCTATCACTATTTTATCAATTATCACTAAGAATAGCTAAATTTAAAAAAAATGACAACATCTAACACTTGTGAGAAATCAAAGAAAGTGTGTCATTCTGACATTGCTGGTGGATATGTAAATGATACAGCCACTCTAGAAAATCGGCACTTTCTTAAACAAACAAACAATCTAAACATGTAAGTATTATATGACCCAACCAATGCATTTCTGGGTGCTTGAATATTTATGTTCATTCTGAAACCTGTACAAAATTGTATACAGCAGCTTTGTAACAGTCAAAATTATAAACAGCTCAGATGTTCCTCAATTAAGGAATAAGTAAATTAATTGTTGTATATTCAATGAAATCCTAATTTAGCAGTAAAAATGAATGAAATACTGTTACATGAAAAATCGTGAATGGTGGGAAAAAAAGCAAGCAACCAAACAACCCCATCCTCCCCAAAAAAACTCCAATTCCAAAACATCACGTGCTGCATGTTTCTGTTCTGCAAAGGTTAAAGCTTTCAGTGTAGCACATCCATATTTCAGGTGTTGTCAATGTGATAGAATTAAGAGGTAGGGTCTTTAATAGGTGATTAGGCCAGAAGAAGGTGTCCCTGGTGAACGGAATCAGGTGTCCTTATGAAGGGCTTGGGGGAGGAAGGGCATTCCTTCTTATCCTGTGTCTCCCTCCGAAGGAACCATCTTGGAAGCAGAGAACAGCCTTCACCAGAAAACTGGATCTGTGAGCACCTGGATCTCAGGACTTCCCAGCCTCCAGCACTGTGAGAAAATAAATTTCTGTTCTTTGTAAATTATTTAGTGTCAGGTAGTTTTGTTACAGCAGCACAAAACAGACAAAGATATGTTTCTATAGCATTCTTGAAATGATGCTGTTAGAGAAATGAAGAACAGATGAATAGTTTTGAGGGGCTGAGTATGGGCAATGGAAGCATGAAGGCAGTAGATGTGCCTACAGAAAGGCAAAATGAAGGATCTTTGCAATAATGAAGATGCTTGGTTTCATTCCTATGTCACTATGCCTTTTGAGAGGACCCTTCCCAGCCACATGTCAGCAAGCACGTGTGGACATAGAGCTCAGGATGCCTCAGAGACAAAGGAATGCCACAGAAGGACACTGTCAAAGGGCAAATGTTCATCCATGCCTTTGTGTCATTGCAGTTATGTCCTTAGAGATTTGTTTTGCTCAAGGATTTTCAAGGGGTGTTTTATCTGAGTTACAAACACATTCAGAAAGATACATGCATTCTCAGCCTGTGAGGTTTTCAACCAAAAAAAAAAAAAGGCCTTAAAAAAATATATTTTTACCTATTCCAATTCTTTGGGCCAAGAAAAGAGACGCAGAACTATGCGCAAGTTAGGGGTGACAGGGCAGGAGGAACAGTTCAGAGGAAGCTTAAGGCCGTCTTCTCACTTTCTTCTGGGCCGTTTTCTGAATGGGCTGGAGCAGCTGACGGTGCTTGGACACTATTTTAGGAGATAGCAGGGGTCCCTGCTTAAAAGGTCAGAAATGGGAGCTGGCTCCTCTCAGCCTGGATTTGGCTAAACTGGCCTCCGGAGCATACAGTGACTCTCTGACAGGCTGGCTCCTTCTTGCTCCTTCAGAGAGACTATTTTCTTTACAGAGAGTAGAGAATGAGGAAAAGAATCCTGTTAGTCTCAGCTGCAAATGAGCGTTTCCAAGCTAGTGTTTGCCGCTGTGTCTGAGCAGGACACTCCCATGACTGCTTGGGTTTCCTCCATAGTCTTTACTTTTTAAGTGGCTCCCTCCCTTGACAGAAGAAAACCATCTCTCCCTTCAATTTCAGGGAAAGCAGCATACGTCTTTTCATGGGGAAGATATTCTTCGCAAGTAAAGTGGAATCAGGTTGAGAAAACTGGGAAAATCATGATTTCACACCACTGAAATGCCTCTGCTGAAGGGGAGGACAGAAAGCCAAGGCAGAGTTGAGCTGGGGCCACTGGCACCTGTGAACGGTCTCCAGGTGCTCAGGCAAGGGGGTGAGTGATAGTGCCATAGCCTCATGCACCACATTTTTTTGATGCTGTTGTGGTCATGAGATGGGAAAGTTCCCGTGACCTCCTCATGAGACTTGTGACAGGGGTGTGGCTCATTTACTTCCCCACTGTGTGCTCAAACCCCTTGTGGGAGGGGTAGCATGCAGGTGAGTAGGTGCAGGAGCCAGGGCGAGTGCTTTCGGGCTTTGGCCTGAGGGCAGCATCTGGGGGTGTGTTACAATTAAGCTCTTTTAGCTTTGCCATCTGTGAACAGCTTAAGTATTAACAACAGCTCAGTCAAGAGTCAATGTGATGGCCGTTTTGGGTTCCTGCACCCAATGCATCCTGAACTTTCGTCTGGTGTCCAGTGAGAACCAGGTCACATGACAGGTTTGAAAGATGATGAATACAGAGGATTTTATTAAGTGGTGGAAGTGGCTCTCAGTGGATGGGGAGCTGGAAAGGGGATGGTGTGAAAAGAAGGTAATCTTTCCCTGCAGCCTAACCATCTCGGTCTGGGCTCCTCTCTGAAGTCATGCCATGTGAAGTTAAGCTGAGTCTATCCATAGTCTCAGATGCTCAGTTGCTTCTTTCTTGACGTTCAGCTGCTTGTCTCTCTGCCAGCTGACGTCTGAGGTTTATGTGGGCACAGGATAGAGGGGTAGGGTGGGCCAAAAACATAACATTTGGGTGGGAAAACAGAGATAACTGTCCTCATTTAGGGCTCTGGTTTCTAGGCTTGAGGGTGTAGCACTTGCTGGGGAATCACCCTCTTTTACCCAGTATTTTCCTGTCTCTTGTCTGTATCACTGGCAGCTTTAGGAGAACCAGGAGTTATTGCCAGAACCCTTCACAATTTAAACAATGTCAGAATGTTCAGGCTGGACAAGTGCAGAGGTTGGCATCTGAAAATGAGACTAGGTGAGAAAGGAAAATAAAATCTCAGTATCCCAATTCACATGACAAAGGAAAATACCTGGAAACTGAGTTATGCAAGAAACTGCCTTTCCTCTTGTTCCTGAGCTGATAGCTACAGATGAAAGGCCAGATAACTCCGCAGGTTGCTACTGTATGTTCGCTTTATCTTACATAGTGTCAATGTGGTAAGTGTAAGTCAAACACATAATTACTATTCCACCACCTACTTCTTTTCTCCTGCAACACGTGCATTCAACAATGTGACCATATCCTCCCTCCTCTCCCTGAAGCCTGCTCTTCCCTTTTAAATACTGAAGCCCTCAAAATCGTCTTTGGAAAAAAATGTACAGATTACACATTGTTCCTGTGGCTTTGTGTCCCTTTCTTCCAGGTGTCTTCTTAATCTTGGCTAAATAAACCTTTACGTTGATTGAGACTCGTCTCAGATACTTTTTGATTAGGGAAGGTAGGAGACGGATGTGTACAGTGCAGTGTCTCCGCTTTGCAACCACTTCGTGATGGGGAGGACAAGCCATGTGACTCATCTCAGTTCAACTGGCATCTGGAGACTGGTTCTTTGTAAAATCTTTTTATTCAGAAAGTGACTATAATACTATCTATGATGAAGCTCTTCTCCCCACTTCCCCCAGTCAGGTAGGCTCTTTTCTCCAGCAGCACTCATGGCATATCCCTACATGTGGCTATACCATGGTTAAGGGATTTCAAGCTTGCATTGGCAACCATGAGACTGTGGGCCTACTGAGGACAGGGTCTACTGTGTCCCAGCTCTTAGCCTGTTACCTAACATATAAGAAGTCCTCTATAGATGTTGGCCAACTTGAATTACACCAAATGGAACCACTCACAGAAGGGGGCCAGTAGAATTCAGGGGTGGGGGTGCAAATAGCTTCTCCTGGCCCAGGGATGAGCACTGAGCTCCTACTCTGGCTCCATGGAGTTGTGAACCTATGGTCTGGGATTGTGCAAGTGGCAGGTGTCATCTTGGAGGCCTTGACCTTCTGTTATGGCAGATGCTCAAAGACTTTTTGCATCTACTTTTCATCCTGTTTTGGGGTCCTCTTTCATCTTTTCCTTAGGCAGCTAAAAGACAGCCTTCTAGCACATGTTCTTGTCAAATTCCTCACCTCTTCTAATAAGGTTTCTTCCCACCTTGCCCCCATAGAATTTCTCACTTAGCCATTGAAGGAGATACAAAGAATCAGATAGGAAGCACTTCGGGTATTTGTCAGGTAGGCAACATAATCTCACTGCTGCTGAGCAGGCTAAGAAATTGCTCAGGTTGTGTACTGATTGCCAGCTATAAACAGAAGGTTTTGGGCTCCCACATTTGGTTCTCTGATAACCTCACCTTTTCTGATTTCAGCTCCAGAAATATGCTTTCAGCTTGCAATAAGAAATGGACAAATGAAATAGACCATTTATTGGTCTGTTTCCTCATACAGTTGTAGCTAAGAACACAGAATGTCCTCAGTAAAGATGGTCCATGGAGAAGTCTCTCTGATCAGCATCCTAGGCATTGCTGCTTTTTGTAATTGTTGTTTGTTTAGTGACTTTTCTGAACTAATTCTGTACAGTCTTTGTTCAGCCACTGTAGTGTTTACTCAGTTTCATTGTTAGCTAGCAATTGTACAGATAGTTCTTTAAACTTGAGACCAATTAATATTTCAGTCTTTGCTGAAAGGTTATGCATGTGTTGGAGCATGCCTTCAACACTCAACCAAGCAATTTAAAACTCTTAGTCTTCACTTTCCCTCCATAGAGCTTCAGACTCAACCAGAAGTAAGAGATTAAAGCCTTCTCATGTATTTTCCTGTGTATGTGCATAGTGCTACACATATGTATGAACTTCTATATTTATGTGAATGTATCTGAGATTTTAAATAACATCTCACTTTTCAGCATTTTCTTTAAAGCTTTCTGGGTAATGTGTTGTATGATCCAACTGTTATTCATCAGATCTAGCAGACACAACATTTTAAACACTTGCCTATATATGTTTTTGTTTGTTTGTTTACAATTTCCTCCCCATCATCCCTCTCTGTATAGGTTTTTGGTACTGTGTGAGCTTTAAGTAAAGTTATATAAAGAGAAGTATTTCTAGTCTAGTCATAGGATAGCACCAGACAGGTCAAATTAATGCCAATTCTTTGGGAATTAGTCTTTAAAAGCACTCAAGCTCTACTCTATTCTGCTGGGTTTTTTTTTTTTGTATCAGGAATGCTGTATTCTTCAAGACTACCACTGAGCTAGGGGAAAGGGGAATGCAAATTAAAACACAATAAAATGTGCTGTTCTTGTGGAGAGCTAGCCTTTTATTTATTTTTTGAATGCATGTTTCCAGCTTTCTATAAGCCTTTGGTTAATTTCCAAAGTTCTGAAAAAGCTGATTCTATCATATTATTTGTCGGATTTTTGTTGCTTTTAAAGAGAGGTGAATTTTCAAAGATTCTTACTCCACTATTTTTACTAATGTCACTCCACTCTGGTTGGTTTAATAGAAATAACATAACTTAATAACTCAATATGCCATATATAATGGATCCTTAAAATAATTCTGTGATGTATAGAGTTGTTCTACATGGGAAGATACTGAGACTAAGATATGAGAAAAACATTAGAATAAAAATATTGTTATATTAAAATTGTTTCAAATGTTAAAAGATAATTGTTAAGAGGAAAAATTATTTGTTTGTGGTTAAGATTACTGGAGTCCAATATGTTTAATGGTGATGGATAGAGATAGACTAAAATTTATCATGGCCCCATTTACTAAAGGATTTGACATTTAACCAAACTGAGAAGTGACTAACACAGAAAAAACAGAGATGATCTTGGAAAGGAGAAACCATGAGGACCAGCCTTATTCCCTTACAGGTGGCCAATGTTCTCTCCTCCTTAGTCATGAATCAATATTCCAGTGACACCTCAAATGAGTTCCTCATCATTTCAGTACCTTCACTCCTTGGGACCCAGACACATGTCACTTTCTCTTCTACTGCCTACAATGCTGTGCCAGCTTTGTTTCAGTTTTCAGATCACACTTACTTTGGGGCATGACAATGGATTAAGTCTGTACATCTATGATGATCAATAAATAAAGAATGGTATCAGTTCAGAGACAGAACAATTAAAGTGATTGGGAAGATGGAGTCAGTCCTAAATTTAATACATAGAATTTGTTTAACAGGTATTGAAGGACTGGCAAGGGGAAAAGAAAACATCGAAATAGCAAAAAATAATCTCAAATTTCTTCTCTCTATTAGAAACAGGGCTACTGTAAGAGTTAAAGAAAGCGGAAAGAAACATTAAAAGTGGCTCAATAGTCAAAGACAGGTTTCTTTTGGAGAATAAACCTGAGAAGGGCTTCTGGTATTTGGTCAGGAGCACTCTCTCTTACAGACTAAGAGTATTTATTGGTTTTAGGGTGAGACCATTAAGGCTTATCACAGGCTTGGAATGTTTTGGTGCGGGAGAAAAGTTTATGGTGGGATTGGAATGTCTCTGGCCAGAGGGGAGGTTATCCTGGGACTGACATCTCTCTGGCCAGAGGGGAAGTTACCTTGGGGCGGGCATGTCTCTGGTAGAAGAGGGGTTTATCTTAGGGTTGGAATGTTTCTGGTCGGTAATGTCATTTGTGGTTAATGGTCATGCAGACCTTAGCCATTAGGCTGATGCCTTTGGATTTAGGCAGTTTTTGATCAAGAAGAACTTTAAAATGGCAGTGCTTGTCCAAGATGGTGATGCTACTGCTCTGTCAGCTACTTCTTAGGATCATCGTAAAGATTCAATGAGATAAGATGTAAAGCAACTAGCAATGAGATATCACAAAAATATTTACCAAAAAAGGACCATTTTCTCTCTTCCCAGAATGACTAGATTCTTATAAATGTATTACTAATTGTTTCTAAATATAGAATATAGTGTCTCACCTAGTCTCCCTGAGGGACTATGTTAACTTCTCTTCCCGGGTCCACAAGGGGCGTGGTTTCAAAGGCAAGAACTTCCCAGCACCAAGCCTCCATCCACCTCCCCATCCTGGAACCTAGAGTTCTTTTTTTAACTTTCCAGGCAGGGTCTAGGTAAAATTCCAGGTGAGCTTCCTTTGTTCAGAAAGCCCGCCAAAAGCCCAGGAAGGAGGGGCTCTGTTGTGGGCCCAAGCAACCCATGTGGGATCAGAGTCAAAGATCAATCACTCCAAAGGAAGTTTAAAAGAACTCCTCTCATTGGATAAGAACATGAATGGGATGGGAATAACTTCAAAGTGAAAACTCCACTGCCCCTTACCTGTGTGGAGTACCCCTTCTCCAGATACCTTCCCACTGTAACGTGGGAACTCTCTTTCCCTCTCTACCTATGTGGATTTCCCTCTCTGGGATCCCCTCCCACAGCAGTGTGAGAGCTCTCTCTACTCTCTCTCTCTCTCTCTGCCTAATAAATCACTCTCTGCAAAACTCTTTGGGTCAATGATATTTATACAAAGGGTAAGCCCACCACACCTCCAGGAACTCTTCCCCCATTCCTGGGGAAGGGGAAGCCAAGAACCTGGAACACCCAGTTACATCCCTACCCTGGGCTGCTCCAGCCAAAAGCCATTCTTCTGGTATGATAAATGCTGTCTTTGTTTGCCACTGTGCTAACTAAGCCATGGTATTCTGTAGACTTCCACTTCCACTGCTATTACATTGTGGTGACAGTACCAAGTCTTCAGAGACGCAGGAGAGTATTCGGTGAGGTAGGTGCTGAGATCTCTTACTTAGAGGGCTGGTTGATGTCACTAGATCTCAAATTGCTCCTTAATTTTCTCCCCTCTCTGTTGTGTGTGCTTTTATTGGAGAAAGAATGGTAGAGCCAGTAGACATGAGTACATGGTGAGTCTGAAATCAGTTAGGTTCATATGTAGGCTTTTGTTCATATTTTAATTATTTTCACAACAAAATCATCTGTAGGATCACACATCTCCTAAGTCTGAGATTTTATTCAGTTCTATCTAAAAAGGAACTTTGCCTCAGTGTTGTTCATTTGCTGCCTGTACTTATAAAACAATCTTTCAATAATTCTAGAAAGTATTAATAGTTGAATAATATCCATTACTATTTTAAAGCCTCAGCTCATGTTAATCAATTCTCATTTCAGCTCACTTTCTTTCATTCTTTGTCTGTCTTTCTCCCTCTCCTTTCTCTTTCTTCTTTCTTTCTTTCTTTTTCTTTCTTTCTTCTTTTCTTTCTTTTTCTCACTCTGTCACCAGGCTGGAGCACAGTGGCACAATCTTGACTCACTGTAAGCTCCTGCCTCAGCCTCCCAAGTAGCTGGGACTACAGGCACATGCCACCACAGTCAGCTAATTTTTGTAATTTTAGTAGACATGGGGTTTTACCATGTTGGCCAGGATGATTTCAATATCTTGAAACAATAGATGCTGCCACAAATTTTGGCCCAAATTTTCCTTTCTTAGTGATAGAAAGAGCCCTCACCGAAAACGTGGGGCTCACCCAAAAAACCTGATTTGAGACATTGGGCTAAACTTTTAAAGATTATTGTTTCATAGACATCAATTCTTTGGTCTTTAGAGATGGCTGTTGTAATCATATTTTGTACACCAATTACTTTGGGTTTTGTACACCAATTACCTTGCTTCACAACAAATTTGTGTCTTCTGCCTGTGATTGTAGTTTGTGTAGTGCACAAAGATTCAAGACAGAGGATGCACATAAGGACTGAAATAAAAACTTTGAGGCATGTGCTGAACTGTACATGTTTTGACTGGTAAGAGTCAATTGTTAAATTATCAGAAATTTTTCCAACTAGCTGACGTCATAGCAATAACTTGGAATTGATGACGATGGGAGCATTTTCACTAGGAAGTCAGCAAAAGCTGTTTTGGGACTCTGCTTTCTTCAAAGAGCTGATTGTTAAAATATCCCAGCACAACACTGGCTTGACTTACCACACCATGCATCCCCTGTGAAGAGTCCTCTTCCACTTTCTAAGTATATTAACTGTTTTTCTGACTCTCTGACATCCAGGGCCTTTCTGACCCAGGAGATACTGCCTTGCCCAGGGCTAGCTAGTTCCTAGAGACAGTAGATGACTAGTCTGTGGGTATGGCTTTCTCATGCAAATCAACCCGTCCACAGCTCAAACTCTCGGCCATTACACACATGTCCTAATCATCCCAGAACTAGGTACCAAACAACTAGAGACAGTCTCTATGCTCTAGAGACTGCTGAAATTATTCAAACTAGCCAGTCCTAAACCTGTTTATCTTGCCTCATGATGCCTGCCTCAGACACCGCAATGAAAGGGTTACCCATGTTTTCCCCTAGCTCCCTCTGCCTCCTGACCAGCCCTGGTGCTTCTTCATGTGGCCCTCCATGGTGTGGTGTGCCTCTTCCTCTTGTGGTCTGTGAGTATAACATGCTGTGTTTGTGTGTTTTGTTTGTTTGTTTTGAGATCGAATCTCACTCTGTAGCCCAGGCTGGAGTGCACTGGCATGATCTCGGCTCATTGCAACCTCCACCTCCCAGGTCCTGGTTCAAGAAATTCTACCTCAGCCTCCCAAGTAGCTGAGATTACAGGCACAAGCCACCATGCCCAGCTAATTTTTATACTTCTTAGGAGGGATGGGGTTTCACCATGTTGGCCAGTCTGGTCTTGAACTTGTGACCTCGTGATCCACCCGCCTCGGCCTCCCAAAGTGCTGGGATTACAGGCATGAGCCACCACGCCCGACCACATGCTGTGTTTTTAATGGCAATCTTCTTCTCATCTGTTGGCATTGCCATACCCGTATAATAATACAATCTACATTTAAAAACACCAAATTATCAGCCTGGGGTCTTCATCTCCATGGAGGGGCTACTTTTTCCCAATTATCCACACAGACTAGGTACCTCTTTTAATGTACACACAAGTGTCTGTAAAAATAACACAGTATGTGGACTATACCAACAGAAAATCATAATGTTATAAAGAAAGTTTCACTGATTCTGGTCACTGCCTTTGGGGTCTTCTTTTATGACACTAGGAAATTACCAGTACTTCCCAATTTAGTGGTCTCTCTTTAATTTAAGCCAAGTGGTGGTAGTGGTGGTGTGGAGGGACATGGGAGTCCTGTCCTCATCAAACACATTTGAATCACATCAGGCTGTAGTTATGGTATGCTCTCATGCAGCCTAGATGTTTCTAACTCACTGTCTTCTGAATGGCATCAACTCCATGGACCGCTTGGAGAAATATGTTCACCTCTTTTCTCCATACAGAACTTTCAAACGTTCTTTCCTGTTAGCTACCATGAATGCTTTTGACCTGCCTCAATTTCCTTTAGATTTAATCATGCACTATCCAATAACCTTCTCCACCACACTTTGCCACTTTGCAGTTAGTCACATTTAAATTACTAGGATGCCATCTTAACATCCTGGAATGCTCTTTGGGCTATTGGGAATAAGACTTTCAAAGATTACTGTCAAAGTTTTTAGGGGGAAGTTTACTGGCTTAGTTGAAAGGTAGGGAGGAATCAATAGAGTTTAGTCCCATATCACCCTGCCTCTGTTCCTGATGAGTCTGTTTTCCCAGTCAGGTCTACCTTGACCAAGTCTGGTTTGTGGGTTTTCCCTTACATTGAGTGCCTCTGGGTATGGTGTTTTCTCTCACTGTCAATATCCTTGAGGGACTGGGTCATGAATCTTTCCTTCTTTGGTTCCCTTCCTCAGACTTCCTGAAGGCCAGGACCTCTCCCTAGCAGTTTGGACATTTCTTCACAGGCTAATCACCCCAGAACTAGGTATCAGACAACCAGAAACTGTCCCTATGCCCTACGGACTGCTGAAAGTATTCAAATTAGCCAATCCTAAACCAGTTTACGCTGCCTCATGACTCCTGCCTCAGACACTACAGTGAAAGGTTTACCTATTTTTTTTTTTTTTTTTTTCATGATCAAGATTGGCTGAGCTGCACTTTTCTGTTACTGGTCACAAGCTTTCTCTTACAACATAGCCATTTTCTCTCCCCAGTCTTGGAAGTGCTGGAAGATCTTTGACATAGCAGTTATTTTTCTTCCACGTCACCTTCTTTTTTATAGTTTGTCTTTTTCTTGGGATATCCTTCAATGTCTTAAATAAGCTGCCTTTGCATTTCTTTTTGGTATTAAATAGTGGTGGCCCCATGTTAACAATCTGACCTTATAACAAATCAATTCATCATTAAGTTAGGTTACCAGACCATGTTGGCAGTAAAGACCAGATTAGTTAATTCATCCTCATCAGTGCACTAGGCAGGATTTCCTAACCATGGCAGGGTCTAAGTCACACTACTTCCTGGGACAAAGAATTAGTTAGTCCAAATACGTTGTTTCCTTTAAATATACATTGTCCCTGTATGCACACTCTTTATAACTTGTGAGCAGGCGCCAGGACCCTGCAGGTGGATTCTACTGAAGAGAGACAAAGTTTTACTATCAGTCTGAGTGGCAGTGGGAGCACAGGTTCCAGTCCAGATAACTGCATAAGTTCAAGCCTCCAGATCGAGAATGAAAATAACTGACATTTATCACAGACTACAGGAATCTGTGATTTTAGCATTAAAATAAGTTATAGAACACACCAGAATAACTTGGTCATTTGAACACATTTATATTCATATGGGCTTTATTTATATTAAACACTTGATATATTTTGAAGGAAAGCAAGTCTATAGTTATGAAACACAAGTGGCAGCAAGACTTATTTTAGACATGAATTTATGACTGAATGGCTCCAAATTGTTTGCAAAAGTAGATTCCCAGGAATAAACGTCAATATCCACCAATATGTAGGAACTTAGTAAGTACATGATAACACTAGACCCTGTAAGTTTTTGAAAAATTCTCATGGGAAAATAAGTAATGTTATGAAGTTCTGCAAATAATTCCATTACACACAGATATGTCACTCAGAGGCTAGAGAAATGTAAATTTACTTAGTGTTAGGGAGGGCACTTGGGAAGGAAGCAGGCACATAATACAATTATAAAATGTATCTTGCCAGGCCAAGTGCAGTGGCTTATGCCTGTAATCCCAGCACTTTGGGAGGCTGAGGCAGGCAGATCACCTAAGGTCAGGAGTTTGAGACCAGCTGACTAACATGGAGAAACCCTGTGTCTACTAAAAATACAAAAATTAGCCGGGCATGATGACAGATGCCTGTAATCCCAGCTACTCGAGAAGCTGAGGCAGGAAAATTGCTTGAACCTGGGAGGTGGAGGTTGCGGTGAGCTGAGATCACCCAACTGCACTCCAGCCTGGGCAACGAGAGTAAAAAGCTTTCTCAAAAATAAATAA
The DNA here is from genome assembly GCA_963574635.1 of Cheracebus regulus. Classification (NCBI taxonomy): domain Eukaryota; kingdom Metazoa; phylum Chordata; class Mammalia; order Primates; family Pitheciidae; genus Cheracebus; species Cheracebus regulus. The sequence continues at coordinate 15,034 of CAUYQU010035002.1, forward strand.
ATAAAATAATCTGGCCAACAATTCGAATTCCTGAAGTCACAAGGAAAGATTAACTTGTACTACTTTTTGTCATGTGTATAAATTTAGCTTTAATAGAAAATTTTTTTCTTCTTCCTCAGTATTGCCTTTCTTTATTTTAAGTGATTTTTATGGTAATGTTCTTTACTTTTAATGCTAGTTTTTAAAATTTTACATTCTTATTTCTTTTCTTTCTTGAGGTGCAATACTGACAATTCTTATCTGAGAGGATGATCCAAACATTGGGAAAAATAAATATAGTAGAAATTCACTTAAACTCTGACAATCATGTAATCAGTGTAGGCAACATTTGGCATAGTAAAAGAATAGTGCACCTCTAAAAATTATAATTTTTAAAACTTCAATGCTGTTAACATTTAACAATTTATTTCAGTTATTTAGTTCATTTTAAGGTATTCAGTCATCCAAAACAACTACATTTATGTGATCTTTGACTTTTTGTTCTTAATTAAATCATGAAAGCTTTTTTTTTTTTTTTACATATTAAATGTCAACGTTGAACCTCCACTGAGAGAAAAATCAAGGCACAGATTGTCATCATTTTATTCAGTATGATGCTTTTGATCTTTCGTAGGAAGTTCTTTTTTCTTTCATCTGAAAGTCTTAAAATTTTACACATAAGGGATACTGCATAAATGCTGTGTGGATTTACCAGCTTTCTGATGAATGAGGATATTAATTACATATTGAAAATGGTCATGGTTTTGAAATGAAAGGGGGTGCATTATTGGAAGAATAGAAAATACATCTCAGAGGAAGAAAAATAGTTCAACAACTTAAAAGAAAGAAAGAAAAAAAGCAAAAATAGGTGTCATGGTTAAGCATCTTTGTTGTTATTCTTTAACAAAACAAAATATTGAAAAAATACAGAGCAAACAAGTATCGGGGAAAGAAATTATATGTGCTTGAAAGGTAAGTCAGAAAGATACTGAGTGTCTAAGGAGCTATGATTGCTGTTTAAAAGTTTGCAAATTTAGTATTCTGACTTTTCTCCTAATAAAATACAATTAAGAGCAACATTAGTATATTTTAAACTTTAATTCATGAGTCAGTTTTCTTTCCTTACTGAGAAGTTTTTGATGTACTCTTCCTGGTGGAAACTATAGAAAAATATCATGTCCTTCTATTTTAACATGTCTTAGAAAAATCAAAAGTTACCAAAATCTCAAGGCATTTTTTTCTTAGTATCAAAATCTATGGAAAAGGGGAGAAATAGACATTAAAGGATAATTTGAACCTATATATAATGTTTCCTTAAACATTCTATGTTATGACTATGCAATACTGTAATCAATTATAGGAAAATACCTCCAGGAAATATATTAACCTCTGAGCTATGTTAAGGATGCTCCCACGATAGTGTTCTCACAAATGAGCTTTCTGTTGACCTTTTTGTAAAACTTCATATGAACTATTTCAGTTAAAACTATGCCTTTAGTGTTATCTCTTTTCTAGGAATTAGATATTTGGTTATTTTTATATCTATGTATGTATATGTGTGGCTGTGATAGCAATGGTATTTATAGTTTCCTCCTAAATTACATATTTCTGAACCTTGGCAAACTGAACTTGTTGAACATTTGGGTCCCATTTATTTGCTGTACACTTAGTGAAGACACTTGCTTTCATCCTTTTCTTATTGCTGTCATGTCTAGAAACACAAGTTTCAAAGAATGGTAATGTGCTTGTTTTCTGATTAATACCATTATAAAAATTTCAAATTTGTAAGACATTTACATTTTTAAACAGTTTTTTCTTTACATATTAAAGGACTGAATTGGCTTCCAAGTCAATACTAAATAAGTGTTTTCAAAAAGCAGAAATAAAATTTCCAACTTTTAAAATCTAAATGTCATTCTATTTAGCTCTATTATTGGTATTTTAATAATTTTCAACCTGGGAATATTTTAACTCTCAGCATTGAGGTGAATAAGGAAAACCTCTCTGTGATATTTATACAGGTCCATTTACATTTTTAATATTGACTTTGGAGTTGGCACACTGGAAAAGAATTAGAGATAAGATGACTTGATAAAGAAGCTCTTTTGCTGCTTACAGAACTAAATCTCTTCATCCTGAGCCTAGAGTTGGTCCTTCTCATCACAAATGCTATGCAGTGGCTTGGCAGCAGGATGCTAGCTGACCTTTATGTATATTGTTCAAACATTGTGGATTCTTCTGAGAGGGTGGACTTCAGAAGGTGCTAATACTGCTAACGAACTGGAAGAAGAGTTTATGTGCTACGTGTTATTCTTGGAATAAAGTGGGCCTATCTTTCACAAGAGCAAAAGAATATGCAGTGCCACCCACAGCGCTACAGGGCACTCCCCTGTGTGGGTTTGCAAAGGTCAATTTTGTAAAGTTACTGGTTTGAATCATTTTGTATAAATCTGTCATCAAGATGATCCATAACATGCAGGGCTCTTTTAGATAAACAAGAGTGGATTCTGCTGCTATTATTCTAGAAAGATTTTTAAATTGTGGTTCACAGATAGGACTGTTGTGTTTTTGGTTCAGGAGAGAATCTAATGCAAATCCTGACACGTTAGTCCAAATAAAGAGCTGCATTCAGTTATAACCTGCCCAAGGACAAGAAGTGGAGCTTGGTTTCTATGCAATCTCTCAGAATAGTCGATCCTAGAAGAGCGTCAGTAAATGTTAAAGGACAAAAACGGGAACAGACAAAATCATCATTAAGATACACATGTCAATGCCTTATGATTTATATGCTTAGGAGAGCTACTAGTATAGTATTTATTTTTGGTTTTATTTTTACTGTATAATATCTACAAGACCAGAACAGGAGTCAGAAGCCACTGAGTATTAAGGAGCTATTATTGCTATATCCTGTTCTCTATGGGAAGTTATTTTATGTATTTGTTCTGATAGTACCAGAATAGTTCTCTAAAAACAAAATGCTAAAAATAAGGGTCGATATTATTTAACAAAAAAATTATCTTATTCTTCTCACTAAAAAGTTTCAAAAAATAATGTATATTAAATTACATATTTAGTAAGTAGATATTAAGAAAATGATGCAAAATTCTAAGCACTTTATACTTTAAAAAGCTGTATCTGCCTATTTCCCACAGACTTTCTTTTTTCAAGGAAATAAAGGGAAGGAAAAAAAGAGAGGAGAGAGTAAGAGAATAGATGGACAGAGAAGGATACATTTGTATTTGGTAGGATAGGATAGAAATGTTCTGCCTTTTATAAGCTCTCCAATTTATATACAGTAGCCTGATATACATTGAGGAGTGAAATTTAATATAAAACCAGCCTGCCCCAAAGGCTCAAAACAGACTTCTATAGTAATGCTTCACTGATCACTATATTCATTGACACACACTCCAAAACTGCACAATAGGCTCAGAAGCTCTTAACTACTGAAATATCAGCGAGTTGATTGAGAGTATACTTCATCTAACAGTCTACATCAGTTGAACCCAATGGTAAGTAGTGAAAAGTCCATGCACTATTTGAAGCTCCCTAATTCATGTTTATTCCCATACAAATTATGAGGTAGCCAAAATAGTAGTTAAGCATCTGCCAGAAGGTAAAGCAAAGGAAAAGGGGATGATTAAGACATTACCACTATTTATCTTGCTAAATAAACTCCTGGGTTACAAAGTACTTTTGTTTGTATAAGCCGTTAGTGGGACTTTTGAAATGTAGGTGACATTTGTAAATTCTCCAATGAAAGGATACTACAATCTATTTTTTAAAAGACTGAATATGAAGTGTAGAGCGACCTAAAAGAAGACAGGCAACTGTCAGACATGTTTCCATTCTCTCAGTATCACTGTCGCTGTCTTATCTTGATCAAGAAATGGTTGATACTTACAGGCACCAAATTAAGATGTGCACATTTGATCTGAGAAGTTTGCCTTTTAAAAATCTGCAGTGACAAAGCTGTCCAAGGTAGCCAGTTTATAGCTAAAAGTGAAAGGAGATTCTAGCCAGCATTTGAAGGATAATCTTTAGGCATTATTCTTTTTCTCCTGACCTTATTTTTCTTTGAAACATGTTTATCAGCTTTTGGAAAACAGCTCATTAAGATACTGAAGTTTTCCCTTTCTGAGCAAAATTTCTGCTAGTTGGTAAAAAACACATTGATGCAGAAAGGCAATGGGAGGCTTGCCAAGCAAGCTCACTTAAGTTCCCTGGCTTTGTGAGGTGAATGGTAAGCACTGTTACAAGTTACATTTCTAAATACTGAGAGGGATTGCATTGCACCAGTTCACTGAACTGGGGGTGCCAGAGTGACATCTTCTTGAACTAAAGAAGAATATGGTCAATGATTCTGGCCACCTCCAATACCATTTCTGGAATGATAGCTGCAGAGATTCCCATTGTTTGGACCAGATGCTGCATAGAAAGCTAATAAAATGTCCTGTGGCCAATTTAAGTTCTAAATGTTATTGTGTGATTATGCTACTCTGAGGGATAACCTCAGCTGTCATCTGTCAAAATGTTCTTTTATTCTATAAAGGATGTATAAGAGGCACTCTGATTATACACATTATATTAATAAATACCACTTTCTCCCTTCACCATCTGTATTAATGTTTCTTATCCTTTATGGGTACAATACTGCAAACATCTAGGCTCAGTTCTTAGAGAACATTGTCTTATAGTGACTCTAACTCTGTGGCATTTCTTCATCACCAAAATGTCACCAACTCTCTAATTTCCCACAAATATTGAGCACCAATAAGGTATATTACCACACAAGAGCTCTACTGTTACTCACTACATGCCAAAACAGAGCCATCTCTCTTTAAAATCTCTTCCAGAATTAACATATTCTTTGGTTTAATTTAAAATTAAATAGGCAAATAAAACGAGGAAAGTCTGATGAGAATGAGAAGCAATTCAAATCCAAGTGAGTGAACTTCCTTCCTCTGTCTTTCCTTCCACTGTGTCCTGAGTAGTTGATCAGTTAATTTGTGGGTTAAGCCACCCCTGGTCATAATTCTATACTGTCTTCACCTATTTGAAAACTTGTCATAATAAACACTGTGTTCACCATTTTTCCAGACTAGCAATGAAAACCTTTCTAGTAAGAATCTGTTATATAATGAATAAACAATGTGATAATTGCACCTTCAACATTCACACTACCATAGCGACAATAGACTCCTCTTACACTTGTAAGAGAGTCTGTTAGCACCTTTTAATAGGTTTATCTCCACTGCACAGAGAATATATGTCTAAAATGAGGAGTACATTCCTCACCATCTATCCATGGCTCTGTGTACATGTGAGTACATCACTGCTGCCTTCTGGGCAAGAGGAAAGATGTCTTAATTTGTCCTTTGATGCATAAAAGAGTATGGAGAATTCAAATCAAAGTACATTAGTACACTCATGTTCTCTGAGCAGCTTTGTCACAGACGCCCTCCATTCTCTATGGTTTACCATTAGTATTTAGGGTTCCACTGTGGTGTTTTCTGAGGCACTTAAGGAAAAGGTTGCATTCTACCTGTGTGATGTCATCAAACTTCTGAGCTGTCATTGTGATGGCCCTGTGGGGGCACCATGGGCTCGCTGCTGCTGGAGCCCTTCGGAGCATCCTTCCCCCTGAAACTTTCCTTGCCTCTGCACATCAGCACTGCAATGACAGTGAGGCAGATGGTGAGTAATCCTACCGTGATGCCTCCCACCACAGTGACCAGGCTGACTGCAGAGCTGGGGCTGTTGAGCTCCCGGGGAAGGATGCCATCCAGAGGCACCTTCCCATGGGGGATCTGTCTCTTGGTGCGGTCCAGGGCAATGTGCTGGATGTTTGTTCCCAGATTGTTTTCACCACCAATCTCCCATGCCAGCGAGGGTGTGCTCCTGATCTCTCTCTTCTTCCGGCCGTTGATGGTGGCTTGGGGCTTTCCTTGACTCACCAGAGAATGATACTCCACGCTTCTCTTGCCAATACCTCGATTGGCATTGTCTTTCGATCGCACTGTATAGATCGTATGTATGTACCATTCTCGGCCCAGAGCGACCTAGAAAGCACAGCTCTATTTGTTAGGAGATACTAGATACCATGTCAACCTAATTCATGACTCTTTGCAAGAGAAATTCATGGCAGAGATATTAATAAATGATGATTTATTTTAGTCTGCAGAATTAACTTACTTAATATTTTTGAATGAGTACTATGTGTAAGTTGCTGTGCAAAGTATTCTATGATATATTCCATGCAACTCTTAAGGGAGTGAATATTTGGTACTTGTCATAGAATGGAAGAGTTCTAAAGAACTATTAATAGATTTTACAGTCTAGCTTATTCATTTAAAAAAATGAGTAAATAGAAGTACGCAGCAGTTAAGTGAGTTGCCCAGTGTTAATCAACCAGTTAGTGGCAGAGACGGGACAATAGCTCAAACCTTCTGAACCTCAGGACTCTTTTCACCGTGTCTTGCAGCTTATTGCATATAAGACCATAGGGGAAAAAAAACAATTTTCAAGCTTTTCTTGGGCTTTGGAAAAGGATGGATTTTCTGATAAGTCTTTGAAGCATGCAGGATTTGGAGAGGTCAGATGCTTTGAGATTGAATGGCAGGAATAAAAATAAACCATATCATACTTCAAATTATTGTTTGAAAAGATTCAGAATAACAAACATACTTTCTTAAGATTCCTTCCTTAAGCTGAATGAAAATAACACATTTCTCCAGGATATCCTGTCGGAATGATTTTCAGTCAATATCCTAAAGGGTGCACTTGCTCCCACAGAGATTTACAGTGTAAGCACATCTTGAAATTTGTGACATTTGTCTGCTCAGTGTTGTGATGGCTGCCTGTGTATCCCTCCACCTTTGATCCCTGAGTCAGGCATTTGTAACTCGGTTTCTAAAATCTTTGAGAGAGGGGCAGTGCACAATTGCTTTTCTGAGTTTAGCTGTTCACACAAGATCACCCTAATTAAGATGTTCATGAAAAGTCAGCAGGAAGGAAATTTTGAATAAGAAAAGCAGATTACTCAACTGTCAGACACAGACATGTATTCTGGGCCAAATAAGACTCTTCATTACAAGTAGTCTTAAAATAATATGAATACATTAATAAAAGTGATAAAAGCTGTGAAAACCACATATATTGCTAACGAAAATAATAAAAGCTGGGTTGATGGCATACTCACCATGTGCCCAGTATGGGGCTATGTGGTTTATATGCCATATCTTGTTCAGTGTTCCCATTAACTATGTGCAGTATTACTATTACTGCTGTTTACATTTGAGACATCTGAGGCATATCAATGTTTGGTAGCTCGCATGTGGGTACATAGCTATTACAAGTGAGCTTGTTTCTGGCCTACCTGAAAGAGGGGTGTTGAGTCGACTTTAAATCCATCAGATCCAGGCTGATTCACTAAGAGAATAGCTTCAGGGTCATCCACTGCTAGTTTGGCATTAAATAGGACATTTCCAAAACTGGTAGCTTGTGTCTCTGGCTGAGCTTTGTCCTTTAGGCAGTAAGGAAAGTGGTGATTGCTGTAGATAATGCCAGCTTTTGCAAGGACAGAATGCTTCCCTATTTGTTTTGTGCAAGTACAAATTAATATAAAATGTCACCATTTGGTTTAAAAAATGATAATTTTTTAAAATTTTTTTTATTTTCTTAAGACACAGGGAACTTCTTTGTTACCTAGGCTAGAATGTAGTAGCATGATCATAGATGGAACTTCCTGAATTAAGGAATCTTCCCACCTCAGCCTCCCAAATAGCTGGGACTCCAGGCATGTGCCACGATACCTGGCTGATTTTTAAATTTTTTTGTAGAGATGAGGCCTCACTATGTTGCCCAGGCTGGTCTTGAAATCCTGGCTACAAGTGATCCTTCCACCTTGGCCTCCCAAAGTGCTGAGACTACAGTGTGGCCATTGTGCCCAGCCTTGTTTTTAAATATAAGACAAGCAGGCTGAACTTGGAAAAATCAATCTAGCTCATTGTTTGGGTCAAAGCACTTACCACAATTTTAAATCTATATAAGAGTGAAGGAGAGTCGGCTAAGCAGCCATATTCTGCATTCGTTGGACTATACTTGGGAACATAGCCATCAGCTCCAGTGCATAGAAACACCTTTTCAATGCTGCAGAAAAAGGAGTCACCCAGGTTCTGGACAGGATCCACCATGACACGACCATAAATTATATCACCTGAAATAGAGATGTGGAAATGTTATTTCTGTGATGTGATAAGGTATATCAATGTGACACTGTGAATAGGTAATGACAGTGAGGACACAGAGATTATTTCCTTCCCACCTGCATCTACAATCAAATATTGAAGGCCTGTTCATATGAGTTTCAAGATCTGGTGCATTCCCAGGCCTCAGGTAAGACCACTTTGCAGACTGACCACAAGTGACTGAAGATTTATTGAATCTCAGATGCTTAGCCACTAGTGGGAATAATTTCAAAGGTCTGGCCTATAATTTGACATTAATAATATCCCACTGTGGTTCAAGTCCAGTTTACATAAATAAGTTGGTAAGATGAATACTGATACAATATAGAATAATGCTAAGAAAGAATCAATAAAAAGCCTAATTAACTTTATTTGCTTTTGAAAGAGGGCCTAATGAAAACCCTTGGTGTTCAATTACTTATTTCATAACTATTATTGAACTCCTACCATGTGTACCAGGTATTTTTCTAGGTGCCAAATATACACCATTGAACAAGGCAGGCACAATCTTTACCTGAGAAACATTTACAGTCTCATGTAGCTGCAGCACTTAAGTTTATGCAAGTTGAAGAAAAAATTCAAGAAAATCATCTAGACTTGTTCCAAAAGTCACTTAGGTAAGACACCTAGAGATTAGCTTCCTCAGAATAAAAAGATACCCAGTAACATATACACAATTGCAATGACTTCCCACACCAGCCAGAGTGGGTAAAGACTCAGATGCCTTCTCAAAACCGTAAAAGAAGCTATAATTTCCCCAAACACAATCCCCCCAAAAAGCACAAACACATATATGCTAAACAGCATCCCTCTCATTTGTAAATCTGTATAAGAGTGAAGGAGAGTAAAGTGATACCTTTACTCTCCTTCAAAGTGAGAGTATCTCGTACAAAAGATACTTCTGTATCTCATACAAAAGTGATAGATTTGTAAAGTGATACCTTCTGCAAAAGCAACATCACTCTCCAGCCCGAATCCCATGGATCCATCAGACAACCAGAGACTCTTCTTAGAGAGCAAGTACATTTGGGTGTTCAAGCTAAACTCAGCGGCCACTGGATCACTGACCTAAAACCAAATGTAAAAGTCCTTTTATGCATTGGTGGTTCCGATGGTGCACAGACATACGGCTCACAGATACGTACATTCACCGTACGCTGACTATAGAACAGTAAACACTGCACTGCAATTTTCATGCCCTACCAAGTCAACTTAGAGAGTTGTAACATTGCATTTGTCCTTGAAAAGGCAAAACTGGTGGGGTTAAGTTATTTTTTGAATGGTACTAAATAGAATTGCTTGAGCTCATTTCCACTGGCTTATTGGGGTATATGAAGGACTTATAATATCATTTTGTCAGTAGAAGGTCAATAGTGTAAGTTCTGGAAAAAAAGATGCCATCACATTTCTTATAATGCATAATGGCAATTAGGTACTTTGAGGTGGTTTGGGCTACAGGATTTCATCCTCTTCAGATAAGAACAAGAAAAGAAATGCAAAAATTCTCAAATCTCCAAGACAGAAAACTTCAGGAGGAGACAAGATAAAATCAGATAAGAAAAAAATAACCATTGCATACATTAAACTCTGAATTTTACATCCTGTACTAACAACAGATAAATGGCAAATCTTTCCTCCTTTTCTCCCTTGCTTCCTTAACTGTCTGATTTCTTTTCTTTACACCATGCAAGAATTAAAGTTATTTATACTTTTTTTTTTTAAAACTAATAAATGTAAAACAAAGTGGGATTCTGCAAGTCATGAGAAAATAATTCTATAAGCCGCACCTGTTGGAATCGGATGTCAAGGTCAAAGGTGACAGGCTCTCTGGGGTTGCAGGTGACTGGCAGGCGGTATTCCTGATGTGATGGGGCGGTGCATGGCAGCAGTTTCACAGTATAGGTCCCAGAGTAGTCACGTACCTTTGAGGAGAAGACATTGACATATTACATGTAAAAATCCGAGATGTAATCGGACGGCAGCAGAAAAAGAAAATTAATTAAGAGTCTTAGTCACTTACGGCAAAGTCAGAGACAAAGCTCCACTGCTGTACTGGCTGGTTATAGGTTGGTTCACTCCTTATGAGGCGGAGGGAAAATGTCAGGCCTGGATGATCAGCTGACATGATCACTGAGCTTGTAAAGGATGCTAGGAAACATTAATAATGATATAGTGGTTCAATTAAAAGAGTGCATAAGAGTTTAGCATTTTCAAAATACCCTATCATACATCAATTGCTTCTATTTTTATGAGAAGGCTGCAAAGCAGTCATAGTGGGTATAATTATCCTCCTTTGGCTGATGAAGAAACTGGGCTGTGAGTGACTATGTGATTTTCCAAAGATCACACGTCTAGGACATGACTTTCTGATTCCTACTTCAGTGCTGTTTCTGCTCTATAGTTCTGTCAAAAGATAATTGTACAGAAATGCTCAATTTGCTCAGAGCTACTTTCTGGAGAGTCAGAGCAGCACAATAAAGGGTGATGTGAATGCATTTATTGTGCACTGAAGCTATGAGCTGAACTTAAAATAGTTCTATTAGTATCCACACAGCTGGGCAAACCCAGTTTATGAACGGAATCTAATTTTATTTAGATTGCCAGCAATCATGGTTAAACAAGGATTCAGTTTATTAGAAAGGTAGACATATAGAGAGAACTGTATAGACCAGAAAATCCTCATTTTCCAGAACTGTCAATTACAATAAAGCAAAATGATTTTTTTTTAATTCTTTCTTTCTTGTAGATCAGTTTCATAAAAACACGATGAGGCCTCTTTCTGTTCCTAATTATTCAGCCCTATTCTCTCTTTTATTAGGGTTCAAGCCTAGAAAAAGAAAGGATATAAAGATGCTGAGTGAACTATTTTCCCTTTCCCATTCTAAAATAAGTTGGCAGAAAAATAGCTTATTTTTTATTTGACTCTCCATGTTACCAATTTAGTAACATGGAGAGTCAAAAAAATAAGCTCTTTCTAGTGAAATGTCCTTTATTGAAAAAAAAAAAATGAAGTTAGCCATGGGATTTTATTGACTGCTGCCTTATTGATATTCAAAGCACAGTGCATCACAGTTAGTTAAATTGTGTAGCCAGTACTTATTAAACATAATTAACATGTCCAAGACCTAAATGCGAAAGTGAAGTACCTCTTCTGACCCTATTCAAAGGGTTTCTCATGGTACCTAGGAAAAACTTGTGAACAGAGAAGTGCTTGCTGAATGAATGATCTGCAATTCAATTTGTACAATGGAAGCAAAGCAGAAAAAAAAATCATTATTCCTATGCTCTTTATCTAAGGAAAACTTTGCTTAATATGAACTCAATAGGGTGCCCTTTTAATTTTACTCTAATTACTTTGCATTTTCTCTGAAAGTCTGCATAATGATAATTTTGTGGATTCTGAGATGAAGCTGAACAATTATCAAGCCCTCATGGAGATAATCGCACATGTACAATTCATTTGAATTAAGGGCTTCAAAGGTAACAGGGAAGCATGCTGAAACTCTTATCTCTTTGTTGTGTGGGGAGTGGTTGTTAAAAGATAACAGGGCTTACCGGGATGTGACAACACGAATAAGCCATGGAACTGAGCCTCTGTTTTGAAGTGCACGGCCAAACGCCCCTCGTCACCGATGCGCATGCTGGTTGGATAGAGGGAACCTATAATGAGGAGAGTACCCAGAATGAAAATATATGTAGCCAGAGACCCCTATGTACAGATTCCTTCCATAAGTTAACTTGCTCAGGTTTGTCTTGTCTTTAAGCAAACAGTATTATCAGAATTCTGAATAACGGAGGCAGAAATATCTTCATTTTCTTTGCTAAGCAGAAAAAGGAGCCAAAATGAATTATTAAGTAACATGAGTCACTATAAAATACACAGACCAATTACAGCAGACAAGTTTTTTTAAAAAGTCTTAGTTTACACAAATGAAACTGCAAATTGAGAGACATGACAAAATTGTCAAAATAATGGAGATTCGGACATGTAAGTAGAAATAGGTTTGAGTTATTCCAAATTATTCCTAATTTTCTAGACTTAAAGAAAGCTCTGAAGCTTTCCCAAGAAACGTAGCAGTTTGATAAAATTTGGCTCCAGAAAAATCAAAAGGAAATAAGAGATCCTATGTGGAGATTGGGAACCACAGAAAAATCCTCATTAACTTAAATGTACATCTTCTAAAACAAGATATGGGCTTAAAGCATTTGAAATAATTTAAAATTATAATTCTGGGTGATCATATTACCTGTCACATAGCTTTAAAATAATTTTAATCCACTTAAGAGAGTAGATTAACATATAAGATGCACGATCAACTCTATTTTCCTGCTGGCTAGTAAAATGTAGTACTGGCATGACACTATGAATGCATGAATGTTTGTGGAATCAGAACAGTAATATATGTCTGAAAAGGAAAAGACACTTATTCCACTAATGGATTTATTATACTGATGCTTGTGGACTTTGAACTGTGATTCTAACATGGAGATTGAAATCAAGTTTTGCAAATGCTTGTGAACCCGAGCTAGTGGCATTCACAATCAGAGTTCAAAGACATTCAGTGAAAGTGTCTCAGAGTAATAGAATTTTAAATCAGAAAGAGATATTAGAAGTTTTGTGTATCATTCAAAGGAAATTAGGTCTCAGAAAAGTTAAGCAATATGTTTGAGATCTCACAGCTAGTTAGTTGTAGAGTCACAACTAGAATTCAGACCACAATCTGTATTAGCGTTTAAAAGGCACCTCTTATTTTCAGAAATAAAAATGTGTAACTTTTTCTTTTGTTCATTTCTTATTTTCACTGGCGCTTCCTCGATCCATTTTCTAGAACCCAGAAAAATACATATGTTGTGTTATGTAACATACAATCACCTAAAAGAGATCACAAGAGTAAAATATCCATGAAATATATAAAGTTATATTTAATAATAACTATGCAAAATTTGAAGCACTAATATGATTTAAAGAGTTTTTTGATGAAAAGGGCGAAATTATCTTATTATAGAATAGAAAAAGAAAATATATTCAAAGTTGCTTGTATGACTTTTAGCAAAAGCAAAAAAATCTTCTTAAATAATTTAAATAGGTTACAAAACTGGAGTGTTCCAAGTCTTATTAACTCACCATGAAGTTCAGCCTCTGGGGGGCTGCCAATCCCATCATTCCACAAGATGGCAGTGTCATACACAAAAGTCAGACGAAGCTCTGACTTCAAGTCAAAATGCTGCCAGCCTCCTATCCCCACGGGGGAATGGAACACGTAGGAAACATACAGGGGGACTCGAAGGGTCACATAGGACTGCACTAGGTTTAGGACCTGAAACAATAAAATTACATCTCTCAACATGATTCAGTGTTAACTAAATGAGCCTAATTTTCTACAAGCCGTCTTTTCCTTTCACTTAACTGAAGATTTTGAGTAATCATTGAGAACAGGAAATGACAGCATTTTATAACACTATTTCCCCTTCACTTAATTTTGGATCAGTTAAATAGTTGACACTATCTACCTTCATTGGCAACAAAGTATATGTACCAGAAATCCTTACTACAATGAATTATTCTGAGCATACTCTACTTACAAAATCCTTTTTACTTTAGAGTAATTTTATGGAGATATAGTTTATATACCATATAATTCACCTATTTAAACAGTTCAATGGTTTTTAGTACAATCAAGGAGTTGTGCAACCAACACAATCAATTTTAGAACATTTTTATCACCTCCAAAAGGAAACCTGTACTTATTAGCTCACCTCCTAATCTCTCCTCCCCGCCAGTCCCTGGCAACCGCTAGGTCTCTATGGATTTGCCTATCCTGGACATTTCATATAAATGGAATCATACAAGATGTGGTCTTTGGTGATAGATTTCTTTCACTTAGCATAATGTTTTCAAGGTGCATCCATGTTGTAGCATGTTTCAATACTTCATTCCCCTGTTACTGAATTGCAGCCCATTGTATGCATATTTTATGTATCTATTTATCACTTCATGCCATTTGGGTTGCTTCTAGTTTTTGGCTATTATGAAAAATGCTGCTATGAGCTACTTTTTTACTAGTGGAATATGAAACACAGATTTGGAAGCAAATATATTTACTAATGACATATAACGTTTATAATATCTCAAGAATAATTAGTTGAAGTGTTTTGCCTTGAACTTTATACTTTTCTCCTTTTGGTATTTAGCAGATGGGTTGAGAACAGTGAAGAATAAACTAATATTTATTTGTTGGGTAGTTACCATATTTCAGACACTGTACTAGTTTCTCAATAAACACTACTTAATATTTTCACTCTCTACCTTAATTATATTTATATGTATGTATGGATAGTTGGATGGATCAATGGATGATGGATAGAAAGAGAAGAAAATAAAATTAAGATGCAAAGGAAGAAAGCAAATGTCCTATAGTATTCTCTAAGCTTCCTGAATGGTTCGGCCAAGATCAGAACTCAGCTTTTGGCCCATGCTTTTTTCTACTCTGTCATACTTCATTGTATTCCAAACAAAGAAGAAGGCAGTCTTAAGGTCATCTAACAAAGGTTATCATCTTTAATTCTCAAAATAGCTCTGCACAATAGTAGGACAAATACAACTAGCCTCTTCTACATAAGAGGAAAGGGCTTAGGTCAGATCACACTCCATGGAAGTTTGAATCAGGCTGTGTGCCAATGGTCTAGTTCTCCCTCCACACTGAACTGACAACAAGAATCATAGGCATGAGTTAGCAAATAATTTAAATCATGAGAACTATAATTTATAACATTATTATGAATCCAAAAGTAAACTGTTCATGTCACAAAAATGATGACCTGAATCCTTAATAAAAATATATAGAAGAGAACCATCAACCAAACAAGTTATTTCATTCTTAGCTGTACAGTAGCTAGCATTCCCTATGACCTGCTAGCCTGGCCAGCAGGAGAGGTGCTTTGCATTAAAAGTCCTATGAGACACTAGTTTGTAAGGGCGGCTATTATTACTTCATTGAGCAATTGATTTGGAAGTGCAGTGAAATGGACAGTGATTAAGTCAATCCATATGCCACTGGTCCTTAAGATTAATATTTTACCTTATGATTTTAACAAACCACGATTTTAAAAAATAATTAGGCTTTAGGCATAGATTCTAATTAAACTTTATAGGTGCTAAGAATAATTTTTTTCCAGTATTATATTCTATCCATCAAATGCTACTGAGTATGCTATTTTGGAGGGAATTACTAATATTCACTTCCTGTGAATAAGTTACTTAGAGTACAGCTCCACGACTAATTCTTATTTGATTTTATTTGATGTGGTAAACTAGAGTTTGATCATTTTTGGACACAGAATCAGCATTCCATTGCATTTTCTTAGTACCCATAACAGGGTCTTTTGTCTACTAAGAATCTCTGTCTAGAGGAACTGGAGCAGAAATGAAGCTACCTTGACCATCTAGATCACCTACCCGTTTCTTTCTTCAAAAGTGCAGAGTGCAATGCAATCAATCTAACTTTTAGATGTCATCTTAAAAAGTGCTTAATTTTCTTTCAGCCTATATCACAGGACTTTTAAAGGTATTTGTTTATACTGAAAGAAACATCTGTCAAATCTTAAAGAAACCGAAATACAACGAGTGATTTCATATGTCCTTATTGATGTTTGAAGTTTCTTCATCAAAGGCAAGCAATACTTAAAATTCCATATTTAAAAGAAAAGTGTAAAATGCAAATACTCTGGAAAAAGTAACACACTGTCAAGTTTATTCTACCATACATTGGGGTAAGTATATATCTTGCAAAAAAATTTAGAGTGACGTACATATAAAAGAGAATCAGTGTGCAAAGTATAAAATAATGGGAGGAAAAATGACCTCTCAAGTATATTCCAGCCTCAAAATTTCATATTTCTAAATCAAATACACAGTAAAAAGAGGCATAATTCTTCCTCAGAGCAACTAAGAAAGAATTTGTTTACTTTTCTAAAATTATGCTATGTCTTCTCACAAGTACATTATAATTTCATGTTTTAAGTGAAAACTATGATTGAGGTTGCATTTCTGTATCTTATTCACGCAAATTGAGCAACTTTATCAGTCACTATTTACCTAGCACGTGGGAGAGTTAAGAGTAAGGAAAAATTTTAAAAAGTAGAGAGGATACCAAGATTAAACTGGACTAGCCTTATTTGCAAGTGAAGGATCTGGTACTGCTTTCAGATGTTTATCCTTTATTTTTTTTCCCTTAAGCTTTTTTTTTTGTTTTTCTTTTATTATTATTTTTTAATTTTACTTTTTATTGCATTTTAGGTTTTGGGCTTTAATCTTCGTCATTGTCTTAAAGTCAACTGGTGTTTCTTGTTCATCAACTTTGGTATGACGGTGTTTGCAAGGATGTATTTATATTATCATGGCCAACATCTGGTCAGCCCTTGTCCACTTATTCACTTCCCTTCTTTTGTAAAATAGGTGCTTTAATTATAAACTGTATAAAAATACCTCGTATAAAACGCCTTTTTTGATTATTACAATAAGTTGAATTGTAACAAATGAAATGTTGATTTTTATAATAAAACAGTGGAAAAAAAGATGCTACCTTGCAAAACAGCTAGCCAGGACAAGAAAAGGTCAAATGATCTGCAGTCTTTAATTATTCTTAAAAATTGTTTTCAAGAGAAAAACCACCAAACTATCCAATAATTTTAAGAACTTAATTTAGCTCTAATAACCATTTTGCATCTAAAGTGTTTTTTTTTTTTTTTGGTGAATGGTAAACTTTATTAATGGAAAATGGAATGCCTCATTAACAGAAACCTTGATTTAAAAATGGCAGAACAAGAACACATTTATTTAAAAATAAAAGTTAGTTCACATTGTATTGAGCTACAACATGGTGGCAGGATTTGCTTTGCTTTTTAAAAGATCTCACAAGTTCAAGGGAACCCTGGCTACCAGATCCAACAGTGTGTCTGCCCAAACAACTTTAAATTTTACTTACAAAATATGTGTCACACATAAAGGTGGAGTGAAATCATTTATTTAATATATCTCTATTTTGTTTTTCCTATTATTTATCTGTGTTTATATTTTAGAAACTATTAAAAATGATTTTAGAGTCAAACATTGTTAGAGAAATTTCAAATTTGTTTTTCTTGGCAAGTAAAATTCTTAACTTTTATGAGTGATGATCTGACTCTCGTAACTACTTTGTTGCTCTGTAAGCTTCATGTCTGGTGTCCTCATGAGTACTTGGTAAGTTCCCTGGCACAGAGTAGGTGTTCATTGAATATTTCTTTAATGTATACATGTACAAGTAAATGAAATGGCAAAATCAGAAATGGTTTTAATAACAGCTGAAGCTAGATGTGGTCTAGCTGCATAAAAGTTATTCACACTTCATTGCTGTTAACAGATAATTATCCTGTTAACTAATAAGGTAAATAATCTGAATCGGGAGGTTGGAGAAAGCAGAAAACCCTTCCAGTGTGGTGTTAGATTTTGATTTACAAAGAAAAATGCAGGGACTTGGCAATATTTTATGGTGGTAGCTTTAGCTACTAAGAACACTTTTAAAAAATTCTCTAGCAAGTTGTTCCTGGCAAAAGTAACTACCAGTTGATAAAATGTGTTTGCACAGTGATTACCTTGAGCTAAGTTGCCAACTTTGGGAAGGGACTAGAGGAGGGCAAGTAATGTCTGCTAGGTGCTTGGCCTGGGCTCTATGGGACTGTTGAGGACAAACAGACCTGAGTCAGCGCTGGCTTGCTGCAGGAGCTGTTTACTGGGGTAGTCAATAAAACCATGAAGCCTCTCTAAAGCATATGGAGTCTGTGTTGATAGTCTGCTTTTCATTTTTGTCCATTTTCCCATTCTTAATGCTGAAATGCAAAAGTCTGGAAGGCCCTCACGACAGTCTAAAATAGAGTCTAAAGTAGAATTTACGAAGCATTTAGTTTGCTTTTTCTCAGGTGCCATCTCATGAAATATGCTTGCATTCAACACTGATCTGCCTGTATTCAAATAAAGCTGCAGACCAGTGTTGTTAGGACATGGATTTGCACTGTTTTACCAACAGCGGGTGTGGATGTAATCTGGCATGTATTTTCACGAACGCTGTCAGGCAGCATACTTGTACCAAGAACAAAGGAAAAAGTTCATTTGGCTTTCTTGCAATTGTATGTGTGACCATATCCATTCCTCACATTCACTCACATTCAATTTAATGCCCAGATAAGCATTATGATGTGTTTAACAGCATAGGCTTACAAGCTACATGAACCTGGGCTAGTTATTTGAATTGTCTTTGCTTCAGCTTCCTAAGCTGTTTTAAAAAATGCAAAAATAGTACTTATCTCAAAGGGTTGTTGTGAGGCTAGATTGAGTGGAAATATACAGAGTATTTAGAAGATGGCAGGCACGAAGTAAACAATAAATATACGCTATTACAATTATCATTGTCATTACTGTTATTCTTAGTACTATTATTAGATATTTTGTTCTCTTCATTGTAAGCCAAAACTAATGAAGGAAATTTAGGGCAATATCTCAGAGGGTTGAATATTTTCTACTCTAGTTTTTATTTTCTTCTCCCTCACCTATGTGTAAATAACGTGTGTGTATGTTGAGGTGAGGGTGTAGGAGAATATCAACAGCAAGGGGAGAAGTAGAAGCTTAACCTCAAAGAATAACATAGAAGAAAATGGGATGGCCATCTGTGATGCTTAATTTTAGGTGTCAGCTTTACTAGATTAAGGGATACCCAGATAGTGGGCAAAGCATTATTTCTGGGTGTGTCCATGAGAGTGTTTCTAGAAAAGACTGGCATTTGATTCTGCGGATTGAGTAAGGAAGATTCATCCTCATTCAATGTGGGTAGGCTCCACCAAATTGGTTGAGACCTAGATAGACAAAAAAAGGCAAAGAAAAGAGCAAAAATAGTACTTATCTCAAAGAGTTGTTGTGAATTCTCTCTCTCTCTCTCTCTCTCCTGGAGCTGGGACACTCTTCCTGTCCTTGGATAGCAGAACTCCAAGTTCTCTGGCTTTTAGACTGGGAACTTAACCTGGGTTCTTAGGTCTTTGGCATCAACTGAGAGTAATACCCTCAACTTTGCTGGTTTTCAGGTTTTTGAACTTGGACTGGACCACATCACTGGCTTCCCTGGTTCTCCAGCTTGCAGATGGTCTGCCATGGAACTGTTCAGTCTCTGCAATCTCATGAGCCAATTCTCATATGGAATCCTCTATCTATCTATCTATCTATCTATCTATCTATCTATCTATCTATCATCTATCTATCATCTATCTATCATCTATCTATCTATCATCTATCTATCTATCTATCTATCTATCTATCTATCTATCTATCTATCTATCTGTGTAATCTGTCTTTCTGGCTGTCTCTCCGGAGAACCTTGCCTAAAACAACATCTCTAAGCTTCACTCCAAGAGAGTAAGCAATATGTTTTATTAAATTGTATTATCATTTAATTTACAAGGAAGATTTTAGAATTTTATAACAAGATCCTAAAATCTCAATGATTTACTCTGAATCTTGTCATCACTATGATATTGATCATCATGGTTATGCTATTAAATTTATTTTTAACAATGCAAAAGCAGAATTCTTTCAGAAGGAACTCATGCAAGTTAGCCATCTTCCTTAAGAAGGTAACACAAGCTATTAAGTACTGAATTATGTTGCAATTCTTATATTGCACTCTTTCCTAATATTATGGAACATAAGCCTTTCTAGCAGGCAAAAGTTAACTGAAAACCTGCAATTGCTGATTTTCACCTAATGGAGTTGAACCGTTGTCAGTTCCAATAGAGAAGCAGAGTGATGACTTTTCTAGCTAGCAGAAGTCATATGAAGAAAAAAAAATACTGAACACAAATAATTCAATACAGGCACTGGAACTCTAAAAATCTAGCAAAAATACTGAACACAAATAATTTGACACAGGAACTGGAATTTTAAAAATCTAGCAAAGTATAGTCACTTTAGCTGAGATAAATTTTACAGTAAGACTTGATTTGAAGAATGAACGCAGTAGAGGGCAGGCTTTGCATTCAAAATAAAATGGCCTTGCTACATTAAAAAAGTGGACAGATACAACAGGATAAAGCTTAAGCAGGCAAGTGCAGGGCTTTTATTATGATAGAAAAGGCTACCTGGGTAATACGTATAAAAGACGGAGAAGTGCTGCCACTTTGTGGAGAAGATAGAAAGCATTCTTAAGGGTAAAAACAAACTATAAACTACACGAGATCCACAGAGAAGCTCCATAATGCAAAGTGATTTTAACAAGGAATGAGAACTACAATGTAATTCTATTTCTATATCCAATTTTGTTTATGGCAATACATCCTGTGATGTAAGCAAGATTCTGAGAGAAAGGTAACCAGAAAGGACATAGAAATAATTCAGTAATGGATTGAAAACAGCTTTGTATGGAAGACCCGAAGGAACTAGAGATACTTGATCTATAAAGGAAAAGGGTGAGGTAGATTTGTTAATATGAGCCTTTATTTTTCTTCTGGGGATTGAATCTTTATTTTTCCACGTTTCTTTCAGGTGGCAAAAACAGGTGAGGAAAGAGGGATCTGCAGGATGAACACTTTTAAGTGCTACTTATCAGTAACTTGGTCAAAGACGTATAGCTAGAAAATATCAGAGCCAAATTTCAGTCAGCATTTGCTTGATTCCAATATCCAGATTCTTTCCACCATCTTATACTGCCTCTCTGTTGGTATTTCTGTTGGCATTTTTAGCAATCCCTGCAAGTTACTAAACATTGCTGCTTTTTGACAAGATGGCTATGGTCACGTCTCACTACCTCTGAGTCTAATTCAATATCAACACCAGCTGAGCTTGTCAAAGTCCACAGCTTTACTGTGGGCTTAGCTCATGCTAGTTATCTAGTTTTTTCTTGCTACCGGTTGTTATATATGTCAACACCTTAGGAATATAGCACAAAAAATACAGCCTCACTTTAGCTCAATCTGGAGGGGCATATCGTCTGTATACCATTCAACACTTCAATGCATAAACCTACTTATATAACTCCTTGTTTAGTGCAGGTAAGACAGAGCACTGCTCTTAGTTCAAATACTCATAACAATTTTAAATTATGCCCTACATATTTTAGGTTCTCTATTGTAACCCCGATGAAGATCTTGCTTCCTTATCATTTAACAACTTTGTTGCTGATGATGAGGTGGGGGTGAGAATCGTTTGTGTGTATGTGTATTTTACGTGTGAATGTCTGTGTAGTATGAAGAAGAATCAGTAATTGTAGAGTGAAAATAACAATAAGCTTTTAATAAAAACACTTTTGACTGTGTTAATAAATGATAAATAAATCAAAAAGAGAGGAAGAGGAGAAAAACAGAAAGAAAAAATAAGAAAGTAAAACAGGAGGCTAGAAGAAGAGGAAGTTTTGTAAAAGGTAAGGGAAGAAGAAAATTAGAAAAGAGGGAGAAAAATTAGACTGACCCCCAGGACTGTAAAATCTCACTTTAGCCAGCTCATGACACAACATCACAGCCATCTACACATGAACACAAAAATTACAGTTTATACTTTGAAGAGAAGTCAGTGTTTGGATTTTTATAATATCAGAGTAGATTTGGAGCTTAAGGCAATAATTATACAGCCTCCTTTTGATGTACATATAATGTTTCTAGCCCATTGTCAAAAACTACATCTATTCTGGCCCACTGTTCAGAAATAGACATGGATTTTCACATCATCTGTGCCAGTTCCCCTGTTGTCACTAATGACCTACACCACCAAGATGGAAAACTCGAGTTGGGACTTAGTACAAATCTATGTGACAAAACAAACCAATTGGTTTATCCAGTGACCAAGCTCAGATGTTATAAATCTGTACCTGTCCATCTGTTCCAATGGTGCCACCACAGTCAGCAAGGAGTTCTGACATGTCATAGTAGCTAACGAACTCCCATAAACAGGCCTCTAGGTTCAGGTTTCGGTAGAAGCGTAAGGTATTGGAACCTCTGATAGACAAGCTGTACTGGTAAGGATACGTCTCGCCAATTATTTCTGGATTTTTGGTAGCATCAGTCAAGAAACCGTAATGAGTCTTCACTTCAGTATAATCCAGGAGGTTGGAGCACTTGTGGTTTCCAACTCTTGTGCCATCAGGGCTGAGGGTGAGCTCAAAGTTGGATAGCTCTCTAGTGGAGATCACAGGAAGCATGCCTAGGATAAATTGAAATCACTGTTAACATTCTTTCAGGTAGCCAAGAATTTTGAACATGTTAAAATTTCTTTATCTCTTGAGAAAACGAGTGTCATAAAATACTGCACAGCAGTGATGATCCAGGCCGGGCATCGTGGCTCATGCCCATAATCCCAGCACTTTGGGAGGCCTAAGCGGGTGGATCATTTGAGGTCAGGAGTTCGAGACCAGCCTGATCAACATGATAAAACCCCATCTCTACCAAAATTACAATAGCCAGGCATGGTGGCGGGCACTTGTAATCCCATCTACTTGGGAGGCTGAGGCAGGAGAATTGCTTGAACCCGGGAGGCAGAGGTTGAAGTGAGTTGAGATCACACCATTGCACTCCAGCTTGGACAACAAGAGCAAAACTCCATCTCACAAAACAAAAACAAAAAACCAAAAAAGTGGTAGCATAAGAACCCTGGGGTTCCCCAGGAAAATTTCAAGATATCCATGACTTAAAAGCTGTTTTCATAATGATACTAAGTTATTATTGGACTTTGCCACTCATATTCTCTCACCAGTGCCATTTTTCAGAGGCTACAAGATATGATAAATTGCATCGGATTGAATACAGAACCAGAGAATCCAGTGATTTTCTATTAAGTCCGACATTAATGATACCTTAAAATATAAAAGTGCCACTCATCATTATTTTTTCATTTTATAACATACTTTTTTAAAAGGATGTATTTTATGTTAATATGTAATCTATTTATTTTTATTATTTTTTTTGAAGAAGAATAAAAGAAAGAGAAAGAGAGAAAGGGAGTTTTTTTTTAAGAAAGAAAGAAGAATAAAAGAGAGAAAGAGAAAGAGAAAGGGGGAGAGAGAATGAGAACCTTGCTCTATTGCTCAGGATTTCATTTAAATCTGTGAAATGCTATGCAATTACTAAAAAATGATTTATTTCCTATTATGTGATCACTTTTAGAATGAGTATGATGTAATATTGAAAAAG
>CAUYQU010035003.1:0-61143 GCA_963574635.1 Cheracebus regulus
AAAGCTAGAGGCATCATGCTACCCAATTTCATATTATACTACAGGGTTACAGTAACCAAAACAGAATGGTACTGGCACAAAAGCAGATGCATAGACCAATGAAACAGAATAGAGAGCCCAGAAATAAGGCCACATACCTACAACTATCTGATGTTTGACAAACCTGATGAAAACAAGCAATGGGGAAAGGATTCCCTATTCAGTCAATGCTGCTGACATAACTGGATAGCCATATGCAGAAGACTGGATCCATTTCTTATATCACATATAAAAATTAACTCAAGATGGATTAAAGACTTAAATGTAAAACCCAAAACTATAAAAATCCTGGAAGACCACATAGACAATACCATTCTGGACATAGGAATAAGTAAAGATTTCACCCCCAAAGTGCCAAAGGCAATTGCAACAAAAAGCAAAACTTGACAAATGGGATCTAATTAAACTACAGAGCTTCTGCACAGCAAAGGAAACTACCAACAAAGTGAACAGGCAACCTACAGAATTGGAGAACAGTTTTGTAAACTAGGCATCTGACAAAGGTCTAATATCCAGCATCTATAAGGAACTTAAACAAATTTAAAAGAAAAAAAAAACCATTGAAAAGTGGGCAAAGGACATGAACAGACACTTTTCAAAAGAAGACATACATGCAGCCAACAATCATATGGAAAAAAATCTCAACATTACTGATCACTGGAGAAATGCTAATCAAAACCACAATGAGACACCACCTCACACCAATCAGAATAGCTATTATTAAAAAGTCAAAAAATAGCAAATGCTGGCAAGATTGTGGAGGAAAAAATAATGCTTCCACACTGTTCGTGGGTGTGTAAATTAGTTTAACCATTGCAGAAGACAGTGTAGTGATTCCTCAAAGGCCTAAAAACAGAAATACGATTCAACTCAGCAATCCCATTACTGGGTATATACCCAAAGGAATATAACTTATTCTATTATAAAGATACATCCACACATATGTTCATTGTTGCACTACTTGCAATAGCAAAGACATGGAATCAACCTAACTGCCCATCAATGATAGACTGGATAAAGAAAAAGTGGTACATATACACCATGGAATACTATGCAGCCATAAGAATGTTCTTTGAGGGGACATAAATAGAACTGGAGGCCATTATCCTTAGCAAACTAATGCAGAAACAGAAAACCAAATACCACATATTCTCACTTATAATTGGGAGTTAAATTATGAGAACACATGAACACATAGAAGGGAACAACACACACTGGAGTTTATCGGAGGGTGGAGGGAGCGGATCAAGAAAAATAACTAATGGACACTAGACAAAATACCTGGATGGCAAAATAATCTGTACCACAAACCTCCATGACACAAGTTTTCCTATATGATAAACCTGTGCATGTACCTCTAAACTTAAAAAGAAATATGTATGTTTTTGCACTACTGTTTTTAAACTGGACATAATAGTATTGTGATTAACAATATTCTATTTTAGATTATAGCATTATTAAACTGACAGTGGCTTTTTGTAATTCTAAATTTTTTTATAGACACACAGAGAGACACACAAGCAGCCACTAATGTGTGTAATTTCTGCGCCAGGCATAGAGTAGAAGAAAATTGCAAAAGTACTGACGTTAGAAAAGTGTTTCTGAAAACTAGGGGGTTGAAAAACATATCAAATGATACCAGGAGGATGCCGTCAGCCAAATTCAGAATGTGGGAAATTCTACCCAAGAAATGAGCCTATTTCCTCAACAAGCAAGTGACATTTCAAAAGAAAATGTTACAGGTTTAAAGAAAAACATCAGCCAATTGCAATGTGTGGACCTTGATTGAATCCTCAAACAAGGATGTTGTTGAGCAACTGGGAAAATTTAAACATGGTCTGAGCACTAGAGGATATTATAAAATTATTACTATTTTGTTAGAATTGGGATAATGGTTTTGATGTTTTAATTATGTCAAAACATGGCTGGGGGGTAGAGGCAGACATGAAACTAGCTTGGCATATTAGCAAGCTGAGTGATGAGGGATTCATCACGTTCTCTCTACTTCTTTGTTTTGTGTCAAAATTGCTATTATAAATTTTTAAAAGCAGGAAAAAGTGATTTAAAAAGATAGTTGGGAATCACGCTTATAAAAATGATCCAAATAAGTAATTCACAATAGGTGACAGAAAGTTAAGAGCATATCTCCAGTATGTCAACTTGGTGTGATGTCATAGGAAAAAAAATATAACAAGTTACAAAACATGGTTTTCAGTATGAACCATACCACTTACTTTACTCTCTCAGGACCTTAGACAATTCCTCCTCTGTCAAGACAGGATAATAGATAACTACCACTTATTTAAACTAAATAGGCATTAAATAAGCCTGTAGCATTAAATAAGGCAATTCACATTATAAAATATGAAATTCTATATGAATGGAGGGGATAGTTATTTTATTAGTCATTTTCATTCTCATTATTATCAACATCATGCTCATTCCAATGTATTTAGTTATGGGAGAGTGAAGATAAATAGATCCTGGGAACGTCCTATTAAAAGTAAGTGTGGTGATGGGCCCTGATGTTTTATGAAGAGGAGATGATCAAACAGATCAGAGCAGGGTTGAATTCTCCTCCCCTGGTTTAAGAGATATGGCCAGGAAGGTGGGACCTCCTGGGCCAGGACTGAGTTCATTCATTCATTCATTCATTCATATACTTATGAGCACCTGCTACTTCATGCCAGGCACTGTACTGGCTGCTAAGGATGAAATGAAGCTCAGAGCTGAGTGGGAGGGGCAGATGTCTAAGAAGATGATGGTTACACAAGATGGTGTTACAGAACATGGAGTAAAGAGACCCAACCCAGCCTCAGGATGGGAAGTGGAAATACTAGGTAGGCTTCTTGGCGATGTGTTGGTTCGACGGAAAGAGGGAAAAAGAACATTCCATCAGAGGGAGAGGAAGACCAAAGATGTAGAAGAGTTGCCTTAGAAAATCACCAAGCAGCAGTGATAGTATTTATTTGCCAGAGGCAAGAGGACCTGAAATTGAGGGAACCTTGCAGAGCTGAGACTGAGCAAGGTGAGAGAGGACAAAAGCCAGAAAACAGCCTGGGTCAGGCATGAGGAGTGGAGTCCTGAAGCCAGGAGGAGCAGCAACTGGAAGGCTATGGGGGTTTGGAGGAGGTGGGCAGAGAACTGCTGTGCTTTTCCCTGCATTCTGGCTCAGCTCCACTTACAGGGCCTCCAGGGTAACACTTCTCAGTTAAAGGCAAGGAAGCCCAGGTACTGTTTAGGTGTAAGCCACTGGGCCAAGAGCAGTATAAACAGCAAACCTTAATCAGAGATGCCGCAGAGGAGTGTGTGGAGCTGAGTGCACATTCATTAGAGCCTCCCAGGGTCATCAAATGGAAATACCACTTCCAGTTCAGTTCAGAAAAATGGCAATTAAAAAAAAAAACAAATATAATAAAGTTCAGGTGCTTCTCCACTGCCTCTTCAAACGTGGTCTGAGTACTAGATTATATTATAAAATTATTATTCTTTAGTTAGTTGGGATAATGGCTGTGATGTTTTAATTATGTCAAAATATTGCCGGGGGGTAGAGGCAGACATGAAACTAGCTTGGCAAATGTTAGCAAGCTGAGTGATGAGGGATTCACCACACTTTAAATTGGGTGTGGTGAGCAAAGACACCCCCTTTACCTATGCAGCTGCAGAGGAAACAGCCTTTTTTGCCATTGCAGGTAGCAGATGTCTCCATGGAGCCCCTCCACACCACCAGCCCTCACCTCCCAGCTCATGTCTGACTCTCCTCCTTCCTTATCTGAGGATGAACCTCAGTATGGCTGACTGATGGGACTGCCCTGTCTATGAAAAAGGCTAAGACGCAGTGTTTTATTACAGGACTATTTTGTCTTCTCTTTCTACGGAGCTGGAATCAGTCCACCCCGGAAAGCTGAGACGTGAGAAAATACCGTCGTATGAATCTCTCAAAACAGAACCCAGGACCTGTGGTGTGGGGCTATTCTTGGATATATCCTCAGTGGTCCCCAATTTCACTGCATAATTTTCTTTTAATTTTGAGTTTTTGTTTTAAACATAACCTTAAAAAATAATGAAATCATATACTGAAGTCATCTTATCATTAAGTAATATAATAGGATTGGGATTTCATGCTCCTGTCTGTTCTGTGTCCGTTGAAGTCTAAATTATGTCAAGGCACTCTGTGAACCAGTTTCCAAGTCATGTACATTGAATAAAATTACAGTCATCACATCCATCCTCCCACAATAGTGCATTCAATATATCTGCATTAAATAAATTCTGCAATACTAATCCTTTCTTAAAGTACATAAGGTACCTTTAAAGAATATTTAAATCATATCTTATTAAAACTGGCATTTGAGGTTGGCATGCTGGCAGTTGTTATCAAGGTTGAGATCTGATTGTCTGAAACTGGAAAACACAATCCTGAATTTACTAGTACCATTTGAACAATACGCTTAAATACATTTTTGTCTTTATGATTGTTGAAGTTAAAATAAAGAAATAAATATAAAAGTGAATCTCAGGCTGCACCTTTTTACTGTTAAGCCCACCAAGCTGGCTTCAGGAAGCCGCCGTCATCTCTCAATGTGGGCAGGCTTTGGAGTTGATTAGCATAGGGCAAGTCTCCGCTCTGCCATGCCCTATCTTTGTGGCTTCTCTATCTCAACTCCTTCAACTGTAGAATGGGAATGAAAACAATGAGTAGGGGTTTTTTTTTTTTTCAAGAACTAAGTGAACAAATATATGTAAATTTCTTAGACAATACACAGTGCATTAGAGAGAGGTAAAGAAAAAAATTCATCATGAAAATTGTTGTGGTTTTAGGGAGCTAAGAGCAACTTCGTTAAACCAGGGAGGGTGCGTGAATAGTCACTAGTAACTGCCCATTATGTTTTTCAGAGATGCATGCTGGAGACAAGACCTCTGTGAATGAAGTGGCCTGCATAAACTCTGGGTGGGGTTTCCAGCTGTCCTCCTTGGAACTCAAGGGTACCCTGAGTTCCATGGCATGCTTTGGGTTCCACAAATGTTTTGATTCAAATTTCTCATGTAATTTTCAAAGCATCAACATAATAAGAATCAACACAATCTGAAATGTGCTCTATGCTAAGTTTGATATATTGAAGACAACCAATACTGCCTTGTTAACAGTTTTCAGGCAGACCTTGGAGAAAAGCTTCTACTGCCAGATCTGTGGATATATTTGAAAGTCTTATAAATGAGTCATTGATTATGACATGTAGAGCTCTGCACTGATCTTTTTCAAATTTGAAAAGTGCACAAGTAAAATTCAAAAAGGATAAATAAAAAAGTAGGTATAATTTAATACTTAATGAGATACCAGGCAAGGTTGGTTTGTCCATTCAATCATTCATTTGACATTTATTTTATACCTATAATATGGTAGGCTCTTCTCTAGGTACTCGTATATAGCCACAAATGAAGTTCAGGCACATTTATTCAGCCTGTATTGAGCTGTAATTCACATGCAATGACAAGGAAAAGCAGAACACATTCTTAGTGTTAGTGACGTAAAATTGATAAGCTTTGCCTTATAGTAAGCATGAGATGTTTATTGACTGGCTTTTGTATTTATAATAAGGGAGTGAGCTAATTGTTATATATCGTGGCAATATAACTTTGAAACAAAAAAATACTGCAAATCCTCTTCAATGATTTGAGATCAGTTTGATTGAAGAGAATCTCAAGATTGTAAGGTAAGCTAGTTATCTGTTTGAATCAGGATTTTCTTGATATTGCATGTCCAAAAAAGATTATAGAAATAAATTGGACGTTGAGATTTGTATAAGACTGCCATTGTCAGCCACAATCATGATTTCCAGTTTTTGTGTTTATCAAAATAGCCTCAGTAGTCTCTTTGATTGACTTTGTAATAATTAGGAAAAGGCATAAGTACGAAAAACATTTAGCTGGACATCCTGGTGCGCACCTGCAGTCCTACCTACTCAGGAGGCTGAGGTAGGAGGATCACTTTAGCCCAGGTGTTTGAGGTTACTTACAGTGAGCTATAATGGCACCACTGCACTCCAGCCTGAGTGGCACAGCGAGACCTCATCTCTTAAAAAATTTTTTTTAGTTAGCCAAATGTGGTAGTCCCAGCTTCTCAGGAGGCTAAAATGAGAGGATTGCTTGAGCCCAGGAGCTAGAGGCTGCAGTGAGCTATGAGTGTGCCACATCACTCCTGCCTGGGTGACAGAGTGAGATGCCATCTCTAAAAAAAAGAAAAATTTTAATTTTGCCTGGAAGAAAAACTTATGCTCCTGACATTTTTAAATTGCTAGCTTAAGGAAGCCAGCAGACTGAGGGAGAGAGAAGTTTTCATAAGTTCTACCCTTAGGAATTAAAGAAGAACTAAAAACAGAGAGCAATCAGGGCTTCCAGCTACTAAAAGAGAAAACAGAGTCAGAAACAGAAGAATTTTCTATATGAATGCTGTTGGGTTCCAGAATCTTTTTACTCCTCACAAGTTTGTTTTTAAAACAAAACAGAACAAAAACCTCCAACTCTCTTTTCCTTGCCCTTTCTGAAATATTGGGAATTAAAACAAAACAAAAGTAAAACTCTCAAAGCAAGGTCTGTAGGTCTATTTTAAGGGACTGCAAAGAAGAGAGCAGCTAGGGAGACAATGCTTCACCCGCCTTCTAGAAATATGGTCAGCCCTGAGGTCTCTGAATTGGGAGACTAAGTTATGCAACTAATCCCTACTCTCCAGCCTCACCTACATTCTCAGTGTGGTGGCAATCTCTTCCCTTATGCCCAAAGAGCTTTCTTTTTCTCTTTATTATAACAGTTACTCCAAACATTAAACGTTCTTCAGGTTCTCTGTCCCAGCCTTCCTCAAAGTGCACCAGACTAGGCATTGTGATCAGAAAGGAGGTATGCGTAGTGGGTAAAATCATGTACTCTTTTTGAGCCAGTCTTCCTAAGTTTGAATCCTAACTCTATCATACAGTAGCTTCATTACCTTGGGTGAGTTAATTAACCTGTCTTGGGACTTGGTTCCCTCATCTACAAAATAATGTAATAATGACACCTTTCTCATAAGTTGGGTTAATGATTTGATGGGTATAGAGCTCATAGAAAAGGAGCTGGCATGTACTAAATGCTCAATAAACATTAACAGACTAAACATACAACATTGTCTCTCTTCTCTTCCATAATCACTAAAATCACACACACACACACACACACACACACACACACACACACACACACACACAACAAACTTAAAAACAAATCCATAGCACTGCTGGAAAATCAAGAGAGGATCCAACTAGCACTCCACAACCAGAAGAATTTTCTGAAAGTTAAAAAGGGAAAGATTAGTAACAAAGCCCACAAAATTAAGGAAGCTACAAACTCATCAGGAAGAAAAAGAAAGCTCTTTTTTAAAAAATGTAGATTTTTCATTGGTACCCAAGAAATATTAAAATTGTGGGCATCAGGGGATAAGATAAGGGAAATTAATTAAGCTTTCCTATTCAAGTCAAGAAAAAAATAAAATGCTCATTTTTTAAATGATTTTTTAATTTTTTTAAATAATGTTTTGTAGAGACAGGGTCCCACTATATTGCCCAGGCTGGTCTTGAACTCTGAGGCTCAAGCAATCCTCCTGCCTTGGCCTCCCAAAGTACTGGGATTACAGGTATGAGGCATCATACTCAGTCATAAAATGCTCATTAATAATGATTCAGTGCAAGATTATTTTCATATCCTTGCCAATGCAGTAGGACAAGAAAAAGAATTAAGAGTATAAATATTGGCTGGTAGATCACTAAGTTTCACTTATCTGTAGATAATATGAGTCTTTATCCAGAAAATCCAAAAGAGTTAACTGAAGTCCCGTGAATTGATCCAATAAAACTTATATGCAAAAATGAAAAGACAATTAATCATAACCATTTCATCTTCCTGTCCCACCACAGCTGCAAACATATTTGTATCCACATTCAACCTTACTTCTTTCACCACTCAACTTTAAAATATACTGCAAGCAGTTTTCCAAAGTGGTTGTATGAAATACACTTCTGGCAGGGCGCAGTGGCTCATACCTATAATCCCAGCATTTTGGGAGGCTGAGGCAGGTGGATCGCTTGAGACCAGGAGTCCAAGACCAGCCTGGCCAGCACAGAGAAATCTTGTCTCTACTAAAAATACAAAAATTAACCTGGCTGTGGCATGAGAGTCACTTGAACCCAGGAGGTGGAGGTTGCAGTTAGCCAAGATTGCGCCACTGCATTCCAGCCTGGGCGACAGAGTGAAACTCTGTCACAATAAAACAAACAAACAAACAAAATTCTACCTGCAGGGTAAGGGAATTTCATTTCCTCCACATCCTTGCCAATACTTGATATTTTTCGTGTGTTTAATTTTAGCCATTTTAGTGTGTGTTTATAGTGATAAATACTCACTGTGGCTTTAATTTCCAATCCCTCGATGACTACTTAATGTTAAGCCCCTATTGATGTTTGCTGAGCTGTTTGGCTATCCCTTTTGTAGAGTGTCTTCTCAAGGTATTTGCTTATTTTTTTATTGTGCTCTTTGTCTTCCTCTTATTGATGTATATACATTAGAGTTGAGTTCTTTATTGAACATGAGTATGATTAATATTTTCTCTTACTCTGTGGCTGTTTTCCACTCTGTTAAGAATATCCTTTGATAAAGAGAGGCTTTGATTTTAATGCAATTCAATGTTTTTTGTAATTTAGTAATTTTTGTGCTCTCTTTAAGAAATACCTGCCTACACCAAGATCATGAAAATATGATGATACATTGTCTTCAAAAAGCCTTGTTGTTTTCTCTACTCTATATCTGTAATTGATTTTTTAAATTGGGGTACAGAGAATCCAGAATTAATCTTTACATGATTATCTAGTTGACCCAGTGTTGTTTATTGAAAATATTTATTTTTCTCATTCAAGGTTGTCTTGGCTATTCTCAGCCAACCCGATGCATTTCTACGTCTCTTCTCGCCATCTCCTGAAACTGCTTTTGATGATCTCTCCAATTTCCCAAACATCAAACACAAAGGAAATTTTTTCACTTTGACCTTAATTTCCCCCCCACCATTTAACACTCAGCCTTTGGCTCCTTAAAGCTTCCCTTATCTTCCAGGACAGCATGGTTTTTCTTTTCTTTTCCTGTACTCCTTTTTTCAATTGCTCATTCTCCTCTCCCAGGATCCCTTCTTCAGTCTTGTCACCTCTTTTCGGGACTCATGCTTCTCCTAAGTGATCTGGCTCAGATGCAGGCCTTTAACTATTTCTGCTCATGGATAGTTCCCAAACATTATTCCCAGCCCAGGTTTCTAATTCTCAAGTGCTGACAAAGATACTCAAACATATCCAAGACTGAACGTATTAATCTCATCAGAAAGAAAACCAGTAAAATGGCCAGATAAAACATGTATGTAAAAATTAAAAGACTATTAATTAGAACCCCTTTAACTTCCAGCTCTACCACACCTAGAGACTTCTTAACATTCCCCCAACCACACATCTTCCTTCTTAGATCTCCATTAGCTAAAAATATACAACTGTACTCAATTGTCTCAGCCAGAGGCCGTGAAATCTCCTCCAAATACCTTGTCCAGGTTCTGATTACTTAACTAACTAAGCTTCTCTCCTAACCATTTGCTCCTCTCAGCCTCCACTACTGCTGCCCTGTTTCAAGCTTTGGCTGTCACTCACATGGCTTTACCACAGCCTTTCACCTTATGCCCCTGCATTTGGTCTCACATGTTCAGTTTCCACACAAAGATCTCCCAACAGATAAGCAACATTTCCTTCTTTTTCCTACAGACCAACAATTGGTTCTACCAGTTAAGTTACACTAAATCCACATGCAAAGTCCCCATAAATCAAAACAGCCATCTGACAAGTGTGTGTCTCATGCCATTAAGTGTAATGGAAGATTCGGATGCAAAAGCAAGGAGGCTTGAAGTACTGCTGGCTGCCCAAGAGGTGAGGGCATCACTGCAATGGCAGAGGACACACAGGGGAAAGTTTCTAGGACGGATACCTGGTTGTGCTTGTTGTTATCCTCTACATAGTGAAACAATACTGGCAGCCATTCCCCACTAAATCCTTATTTCCTAAGTATACCTTGTGGCCCAACTCTGATTTAATAAACCCTGGATATATAAGAAACTAACGTTATCAACTGCACCATTCAACAACAGCCCCAAAGACTTTCATGATGTGAAGATGAGTAATTTTGCAGAGGTACAAATCTCAACCACATATGGTATGGGGCTGCTTATTCTGCATGAATCATTTAGCAGTGAGAAAGCCAAATGTCTTGGGGTTGGTGAGTCACACCTTTGGAATGAAACCTGAGGGCCGAAGCTCAGGATTGGCAGCAAATGATTGAAACCAAAGGGTTCCTGGGAAATTGTCATTCTGGGAGCAAAAGGGAAGGAGGAAACTGAGATGGCAACACTGCTTTTCCCAATGAGTTCCAGGAACATGAAGACCACCAGGGCAAGAGTGGATTCCCTGGGACCAAGACCTCTAGGGCTGGTTTTGGGCAGCTGAGTTCCTGGACCTCTAATGAAGAAAGAGTACAGTAGGACAAGCTGATCTGGGCCTGAGACAGAGATCCAGAGCTGGGCTAGGGCAAGTCCCACATGCAGTTCACAACAAGGACCTTAGCTGTTCTGAAATGGACCAACCCAAAGAGACAAGCTAACACCTACTCCCACCATCAGCATAAAGATTCATATTCCTCTTATTCTAAGCAGAACTTACTTGGAGCCCAGCAGGTCAGCCAGAACCATAACTGGAAG
The DNA here is from genome assembly GCA_963574635.1 of Cheracebus regulus. Classification (NCBI taxonomy): domain Eukaryota; kingdom Metazoa; phylum Chordata; class Mammalia; order Primates; family Pitheciidae; genus Cheracebus; species Cheracebus regulus. The sequence goes on from CAUYQU010035003.1 coordinate 10,844, forward strand.
AAATCTGTGGGTAAAAGATCAGCAGGAGTGACACAAAATCCTCAGGCTCCTTGCCCAGAAGATTGATCCTTCAAAAAAGTGAGTCTCATCTGGGCAAAAGTGTCAGACTCCTAATATCTGTTTATTTGTCTGGTTTCTGCTCCATCTTGTGTCCAAGGGTGTCTGGATAACTCTACCCAGTGAATCATAAGCCCATTTTATTTCTTTAGAGGATTCTGCATTTTCGGGGGATACATTATCCTGGATATCAAATTTAATGCCCATTCACATTGAGCTCATGTCACATGTCACCAAGGGCTGGGTACAGCAGCCAAGGAAGATGACACTGACGGGGCTGAGTTTTGCAAGGAAATGAGTTTTAATCATCAAGTTCAGTTTCACCTGGAAATCATCCATCTTGATGAGGAAATAAAATCAGCTGATCTTTTACTTTGCTCATTGAAGGGAATGAGACATTTCTTTGCATCAGATAATAGGCTTGTGACCCCCAAAGGATACCTGCTCTCTCTTTACCATCTCAGCAGCTGTAAGCTCTGAGCGGCAGACATGAACATGAGGGGAAAAGGGCTTCCTTAATGGGCACAGTTAAGGATGGATGGTCTGAGCCAATAGCAGGGTCAGAGATACAGGGAACCCCAAACGGCAATTAATTTTAATTTTAACTTTAATTGGCCTTGGTATACCCTGGATGACTTCTTGTGCAATAAGTCCATCCTCCTAGTTATTAGTTTAATTAACTTAATTATCAGTTAGACTAATATTTAAGTTAGTTGGTATTCTCTAAGTTATTCATAGTGCAAAAGGGCCCATGAGCATGCAGAGTCAAGAGGTCTGGGGCTGAGATCACACTGGTGTGTAACTGGGAGTTGGCAGGCACTCCCACCGAGAACATCGGGCACACCACTAACCTGGTGTAAACCAGCTAAACAGGGCTCTGGGTCAGCCAGGCCCCCATACTCTCCAGTCATCCTCAGGGAGAGTTTTTCTCAAGGGTGTTGATCACTGCTGAATTGAGGGAAGTGGCCCTATGCCACCATGCTGGTGTTAGCCTCCATGCCTTATGCATCCTGCCTGTGGTACCCTTAGCCTTAAGCTTCACTGTACTCTCTCCTACCCAGACCTTATGACTCAGCTCAGTGATACCTCCTGCTGGCAGCTGTCTCAATGGGCTTTCTAATCAACTGTTCATATATCAATAGCACCCAGCACATTTACTTGTGGGGCAATGCACTCTATAAATGTTTGATGAAGAAATGCATCAATTATCCTGTGCTTAGCACTTTTTACACTTAAAGTAATTGCCTCTTTTCTTATTTATCACTGCCAGTATGGTAACCCCCTTGAGAATAGGAAACTTATTCATTTTTATGTTTCTGCTCTTAATAATGAATGACACAGAAAAGGCACTTAATATAGGGGGGCAGAGCCCACCTATCTCCAGCCCAGGGGACTGAGTTTTTGTTAAGTAAGCTAACTTTTGTGTGAAACTTCTTGAAGTATAAAGTGTTTTCATGTGTCTGTTTATCCTCACAGGAACTGGAGATGAAGGAGAGTGTGTATTGGGGGGCAGGGGTGGCAGAGGGGACTGTGAGTTAGATACTTTTATTATTTGTATTGTACAGATGAGGAAACTAAAGTTCATAAAGTTACATGGCATGCATATGATCACAGGCTCATAGGTGAAACAAGAAGTCTAGCTCGGTTTCCTGACTCTAAATCTATACTCAGTTATTTTCTAATCAACAGCCAAAGTTTGTTTCCATCTGTTAACCACAAGTCCTATCTCCCAGGAGTACTCTCTTATCAACTGGCTATGAACTAATGCCCATTTAGGGGTTAACTCATTGCAGCTTAAGGGCTGAGAGAAAGCACATACAGTGGTGTTTGACTTTCAAGATGATGATACTGAAAATTGATGTCCAGAAAAGAATGAGCTTCAAGTGCAAGAATTTTAGACACATGGCCAGGTGATGAGAAGTTGATGAATAACTATAGGCAGTAACCTGGGAGACCAGGTTAGCCATTTGTTATGTATGTTATATAAAATGACAATATTCATCATTTATTGCCACACATCAGATACTCCAAAACTTATCAGCTCCCAAGAACAGTAAACATTTATTATTGCACACAGCTTCTATGTGTCAGGACTTCAAAGTGGCTTAGCTGAATGGTTCTAGTTCAGGGTATCTCTTGAAGTTCCTGTCAAGCTGCCAGCCAGAGCTGCAGTCATTGGAAGGCCTGAAGGAGATGGAGGATCCATTCCAAGATGGCTTACTCACATAGCTGACAGTTGTTGGTAGGAGATATAGATCCTTCCTATTTGGACCTCTCCATGGACTACTTGAGTGTCCTCAGGCCATGGCAACTGGCTTCACTCAGAGATCCAAGAGACAGTAAGTGATGGTGTTCAGGACACGCTACCTTCAAATATGGCACCGTACCATTTGAGAAAATAGCAGAAGCAGGAAGGTCTCTCTGACTTTCCTCTTTGAACTTCTCCCTGAAGGTGGCCATAAAAGAATTATCTGACCTTCTTCTCTGGAGTAGGTCATAAGACCCTTATTCCAGAGGAGATACCCTCCCTATATCCAGAGGAAAGGAACATACTTATCGTCAAAGACACAGAAATGCCAAGAAGACTCTGAACAAACAGGTCTTGCTATGTTCCTCCCAGTTGATCACTAGTAGATTATCCTTTGGTTCTCCAACCATAATTATCCACAATTCTCCACTTCATCAAATTTGGTATAAAAAATGCACAACCTATTTCTTTGGGACTTCATTTCTGAAGGTTCCCATGTCACATTAATTTTTTTAAAAAACCCTATGTTAAATAAATTGAAAGGTGGGGTTAGAGGGCAATGAATAAAGATTGATTAAGGTATACAAATATATACTTAGAAGAAATAAGACCTAGTGTTCAGTAGATCAGTGGGGTAAGTATAGTTAGCATTAATCTATTGTATTTTTCAAAACAGCTGGAAGAGAATAATTTGAATGTTCTTAGCATACAGAAAAGATGAATATTTCGATTGATGGATATTCTAATTACCCTGATTTAATTACATGAGTATATCAAATTATCACATGTGCCCCCAAAATATATACATCCAATATTCGTCAATAAGAATAAATAGGCTGTGTGCCGTGGCTCATGCCTGTAATCTCTGCACTTTGGGAGGCTAAGGTGGGTGGATCACTTGAGGCCAGGAATTAAGAGACCAGCCTGGCCAACATGGCAAAACTCTGTCTCTACAAAAAATTTAAAAATGATCCAGGAGTGGTGGCATGCACCTGTAGTCCCACTGACTTGGGAGGCTAAGACATGAGAATCGTTGAACCCAGGAGGCCCCCAGGAGGTTGCAGTGAGCCGAGATCATTTCACTGCACTTCAACCTGAGTGACAAAGTGAGATTCTGTCTCAAAAAAATAAAAAATGAAAAGCAAATCAATAATTTTGTATGCTTTTCTATCATTGATCTGTCTTTTTATTACCAGTGCCTCAGTGATGAGCCTTGTGATGAAAGAAGAAAGAGAAATTACTATTTCTCCTCTACACAAAGTCAGAATCTACAAAGTCTTTTCTGATGTAGCCTTGGAAGTCACACTTCCTCATTTTCACAATATTATTTTGGTTACAAGATCAGCTGCATTCACTGTAGGATGCATTCAATATATGGGAAAGTGAATATTTCTGGGGGCCATCTTAAAGGTGGCCACCATAACACCAACAGGTTGCTCTGAACAGGATCTTTGCTCTGCCCCAAAATTTGATTCACTGATGGTTCCACCATGAAATCACAGTTTTGATTTTTTGTGTGTTTTAAACAAGTAGATCTTTAACAAGAGAATAAATCAAAGATAGCCAAAGACACTCAGTTAGATTTTCTACCCTTATGAAGGTATGAGTGGTCAAGATCACATGGCTGGTTTCTGGAAGAGCCCAGAAGAGACAAGAAGGGCAGGAGAGCCAGCTGGCCTCTACCTTCACCATGGTCTCAGATTAGACTTTTAACTTAATCCCAAATAAAATCTCTCAAACAGTCCTAAAGATATAGGAGGGAAGGAAGGCAATATTCATTATCCAACCTTAAACCCTGAGCTCTGTGACTATATAACAGTGCCTGTAGTACAGGATGACTGTGAATTAATATTTTTCCAGATTTTGTGACTATTAAAATGTACTACATTGCATTTTTCCATAAAAAGTTTTAACTTATAAAATGTAAACATTGAAAAATTTCACAATTCTTATGATTCTCATTTTCTAAATTGTTTCTTTCATTTTAATATACAAGGGACCTCAAAAAACTGAAGTGACCCTGGTCTGTTAACATCTGAGAGGCTCATATCATGACCCCTCAACCCCTGAACTCCTTGGAGTCTCACATTTTTCCTTTGAAAAAACCAGAGGGTTGGATAAGTGACCTTTATGGTTGGTCTAGGTCTTACATCCCTTCAGGCACTAGAGCCATAGTAGTCAGTGCTTATTTTTCAACGCTCTGTGTGCCCTGAGTGCTCCTTTAGTAAAGAATAAGAAGGAAAAGGAAGTAAGTGTAAAGGGCAAATTCCGACCACCACACCATGCAGTATAGTGAACCAAGAAAGAAACTGAAATGGGAGAAAAACATAGAAGCATTTTTGCAGCATTTTTTTTTTTCTTTATCCACAAAGTCACATTGAGACTGGTTTCTGGTTTGAAATAAAAGGGAGCTCCAAATATTCCGGCAGGAGGTCATCTTTCCTTTATGGTCTCCACTCAGCCTGGGCCTCCAACTGTCCCAGGAGCCGGACCCTCACCCCACAACAGATCTGCTCTGGAAGAACTAAATTTAGGTGGCTTACCTTAGAAACCTGGCCACAGAAGGGCTGGCTTTTTTCATAAGAGACAGGCGTTATATTAGTCCGTTTTCACACTGCTGATAAAGACATATCTGAGACTGGGCAATTTACAAAAGAAAGAGGTCTATTAGACTTACAGTTCCACATGGCTGTGGAGGCCTCACAATCATGGCAGAAGGCAAAGAGGAACAAAGTCACATCTTATATGGATGGCAGAGGCAAAGAGAGAAGCTTGTGTAGGAAACTTCCCCTTTATAATACCATCAGATCTCATGAGATTTATTCACTGTCATGAGAATAGCACAGGAAAGACCTGCATCCATTATTCAATTACCTCCCACAGGGTCCCTTCCACAACACATGGGAATTCAAGATGAGATTTGGGTGAGGACACAGCCAAAACATATAATTCCACCCCTATCCCCTCCAGATATCATGTCTTCACATTTCAAAACCAATCATGCCTTCTCAACAGTCCCCCAAAGTCTTAACTCCTTTCAGCATTAACTCAAAATTCCACCATCCAAAGTCTCATCTGAGACAAGGCAAATCCCTTCTGCCTATGAGCCTGTGCAATCAAAGGCAAATTAGTTAATTCCTAGATACAATGGGGGTACAGGCATTGGGTAAATACAGCCATTACAAATGGGAGAAATTGGCCAAAACAGAGGGGCTACCAGCCCCATGCAAGTCCAAAATCTTGCAGGAGAGTCAAATCTGTCAAATCTAAAAGCTCCAAAATGATCTCCTTTTACTCCACATCTCACATCCAGGTTACACTGATGCAAGAGGTAGGTTCTTATAGTCTTGGGCAGCTCCACCTCTGTGGCTTTGCAAGGTATAGCCCCCCTACTGGCTGCTTTCATGGGCTAGTGTTGAGTGTCTGGGGCTTTTCCAGGTACATGGTGCAAGCTGCCAGTGGATCTACCATTCTGGGGTCTGGAGGATGGTGGCTCTCTTCTCACAACTCTACTAGGCAGTGCCCCACTAGGGACTCTATGTGGGGGCTCCAACCCCATGTTTTCCTTCTGCACTGCCCTAGCAGAGGTCCTCCATGAAGGTCCTGCCCCTGCAGCAAACTTTTGCCTGGACATCCAGGCATTTCCATACATCTTCTGAAATCTAGGCAGAGGTTCCCAAACCTCAATTTTTGACTTCTGTGCACCCGCAGGCTCAATACCATGTGGAAGCTGCCAAGGCTTGAGACTTCCGCCCTCTGAAGCAACAGTCCAAGCTGTATTTTTGCCCCTTTTAGTCACTGCTGGAGCAGCTAGGGCACAAGGCACCAAGTCACTATACTGCACACAGCAGAAGGACCCTGGGCTCAGTCCTTGAAACAATTTTTTCCTCCTAAGCCTCCAGGTCTGTGATGGGACAGACTGCTGCAAAGGTCTCTGACATACCCTGGAGACAGTTTCCCCATTGTCCTGAGGCTTAGCATTAGGCTCATCCAGACTTATGCAAATTTCTGCAGCCGACTTGAATTTCTCCTCATAAAATGGGATTTTCTTTTCTATTGCATTGTCAGGCTACAAATTTTCCCAACTTTTATGCTCTGTTTCCCTTTTAAAACTGAATGCCTTTAACTGCAACCAAGTCACTTGCTGAATGCTTTGCTGCTTAGAAATTTCTTCTGCAATTATTTAGATACCCTAAATTATCTCTCTCAAGTTCAAAGATCCATGAATCTCTATGGCAGGGGGAAAATGCTGCCAGTCTCTTCGCTAAAACATAACAAGAGCTACCTTTGCTCCAGTTCCCAACAAGTTCCTCATCTCCATCTGAGACCACCTCAGTCCAGATTTCATTGTCCACATCATTACCAGCATTTTGGTTAAAGCTATTGAACAAGACTCTAGGAAGTTCCAAACTTTCCTACATTTTCCTGTTTTCTTCTGAGCCCTCCAAACTGTTCCAACCTCTGCCTGTTAACCAGTTCCAAAGTCACTTCCAAATTTTCAGGTCTCTTTTCAACAGCACCCCACTCTACTGGTACCAATTTACTGTATTAGTTCATTTTCATGCTGCTGATAAAGACCCATCTGAGACTGGGCAATTAACAAAAGAAAGAGGTTTATTAGCATTGCAGTTCCACATGGCTGGGAAACTTCACAATCATGGAAGAAGGCAAGGAGGAGCAAGTCACATCTTATGTGAATGGTAGCAGGCAAAGAGAGGAGCTCATACAGGGAAATTCCTTCTTATAATACCATCAGATCTCATGAGACTTATTCACTATCACAAGAACAGCACAGGAAAGACTTGCCTTCATGATTCAGTTACCTCTCACTGGGTATCTCCCACAACAGGTGGGAATTCAAGATGAGATTTGGGTGGGGACACAGCCAAAACATATCAGGGGTCTTGCCATGTTGGCCAGATTGGTCTTGAACACCTGGGCTCAAGCAATCCTCCCACTTTGGCTTCCCAAAGTGCTAGGATTCCAGGCGTGAGCCATTGTGCCCAGCCTGGTTTTGTCTATTTCTTGTTTCCACTAGAATTGCTGCAAAGAATCACAAAAGTAGCATGGCTAGGATGCTGGACTGCTGCAGCAAAGGAACACAGCAAGTGAAGCAGTGATTCTGGTGACCATGACGCCACTGGGCAGACGGCTGTTTGTGCTGCCAGGGTTCTGCTGAAAACAGCATTCTGGGTCTGTGGAACTGGCAAATAGACTTCTGTCAAAAGGCAAAATTACAACAAATTTAGTCTAAAAATCTTAATTGCCTTTTATTTGCAACTCTAGATTCTGGCAATATCTCATTCTATAAAAAACAATTAGTGTTCCGATGCGCTGAGCAGAGGAGATTGGCTTTATGGACAAAAAGGGCTGAATAAAGCAGAAACAGAAAACAAAATGTAGACTGGTAATTTCAGTTATTTCCTTTGTAAAGCTTAAAGCAGACGGGACTTCCTTATGTTGGCTAAAACTGGCCTATTTGGCTATTTAGAGATTTGGCTGTCATCTCTCTCTCTCTTCTCCCTTCCCTTCCCCGCCCTGCCCTTCCCTGCCCTGCCCTGCCCTCTCTCTCTGTCTCTCTCCCCCTCCTCATATCTTGGAATGATAGATAAACAACTTAGTTTTAGCTTAGTAGCATGGAACTTTAGCATGAATGACTACATCTTGGTTTGGTCTCTTGGGCCTAGCACAACAGCGCAGTCCAAACAAATGGCCTCCTATACATTTTATGTAAGACTTCCATGGACTGGGGTGGGGATGTGGCCAGGTAAATGAAGGAGGAAGGTTCTGAGCTTCCTCCTGACTTTGGGCATGACCAATAACCTGACTTGTTTTGTTTCAGACTCTCCCCTTCTCTTCCTTTTTAGTGAGCACCCAATGATTCCAATGTCCTTGTTCCCTGGCAAGGCTACTCTGCTCTCCTTACCCCTGGCATTCAGCAAAGCCTCCTTCCTGGGTATCATATACACAGGAGGATACACATATTGCTAGTAAGCCAGTCTTGTTTTGCCTGTTGCACAGTGTGTCAATCAATGAGAAGATGAGTTTTATAGCAGAAAAGCTATCAAGTGAGTATATGGGAGAAGAGATCTCAGATGTGCCTCCCCAAAAACTGTTTAGGGATATTAATGGGATAACAAAACAGGGTGGTCTGAAGCATGGGGAAAGGCAACTGGAGGTGAGGAAAAGTGAGAACCAGTGATCTGCACAAGGATAGTCAGACTTCATGGCTTTTCATATGATGGTGTTGGTGTTATCAGTGCCCCAGATTCTTACAGTTTCCCAGGAATGAAATCAAGAGCAATCACCAGGTGTAGAAATAAAGGGAGTTTATTAGCTGGTGCATAAGGGAGCAAGCTGCTACCTGTGGGTAGCGTGTGGGTTAGTTTGACAGGGTCTTTCTATAGGTAAGGTTTACATCAAGGCATGTATAGTAGGGGTTTTTCTAGCACTTGTGTGGTGACTCAACATGTTTCTTCATATATCATATGTAGCACTAGCATTTTAAACCTCCACTCAGGCATGAATTTTAGCATTAAAAAGAGGGAAGTGTAACTTTAATTTTGAGTTTAAATCTGATGCACATGTAGGGCTCCCAGGAAGCCCCTGATCCTCAAAATAGAATCTTGCAGTTAATAGTGTCTTGGGTCTTTTGTTACTGACTGGCTGAGAGTTAGATATGCTAAAGCAGCTGGGTACAGTGGCTCACACCTATAATTCCAGCACTTTGAGAGGCCAAGGCAGGTGGATCACCTGAGGTCAGGAGTTTGAGACCAGCCTGACCAAATGGAGAAACCCTGTCTCTACTAAAAATACAAAATTAGCTGGGCATGGTGGCACATGCCTATAATCCCAGCTACTCAGGAGGCTGAGGCAGGAGAATCGCTTGAACCTGGGAGGCAGACGTTGCAGTGGGCCGAGATCATGCCATTGCACCCTACCCTGAGCAACAAGAGCTAAACTCCATCTCAAAAAAAATTTTTTTTAATTTTTAAATAAGTTAAAGCTGGAGTAAGGGGCTTTTATCCTTTTCATTCAGACCATCTTAAAATAAGGAATCAACCAGTCTGTGTGTCTCATTTGCATGATCTGAGAATGGAGTTTTTGCTCCTCTGACATCAAAAAGTCATCCATAGGATGCTCACGCACGCTCAGTTGGAGGGTTGGTGGTCTCAGCTGGTTTGAACTGGACAAAAACTGACCCTTTCCTGAAAAACAACTTAGGCAACTGTTACCATAGTGACTGATCCATCAGAGCTGTTATCTATAAGAGAGCTAGTGAGTGGAAGTTTAATTAGATTCTGCCTAGCTACATGACTTTTAGCTATATAGGTTTTAAAATCAACTAGAAGCGGGTGACTAAAAGCAAGCAAGTTTGACAGGCCAAGTCAGGTTAGCCCTTCTGTTTCAACGTTTCCCTCAAACTTCCAGTTGTACCTGCCACCGGCTGAAGCTGTAGAGTCTGGCTACCCAAGAACCTGACATATTTGCCAGTGGGATGCACGCTGTCACTTCCAAAAGAAAGAGCCAACACCACTGCAGCTGAATCTTTCTTCTCTGAGGTGATTTGCCTCAAACCCTGGGAAGAAAGTTGGTCTGGCCTCTGCTTTTTCCAGCTTTTCCTTCTGGAGGGGCAAGAGAGATTGATCTGGCTTCTAAGGATGGAGATAGCCCCAAGTTGAAGATCTGCCCTGTGTTTTCACTGGAAACCAACCAGTAAGGCGGGCTAAGCAAAACTTTTCTATGTTGGTGTTTGATTGCAACAAAAGAATCCATAAAGACCTGCAGTTGTTGTCTACAACCATGTGAAGGACTGCCACAAAGAAAAGTGAATGGGTCACTTAGTAATCCCAGAGGAAGAACTAGGACCAGTGGGAGAGGTTAATGGGAGGCAGAGTCCAGCCCATTGTAGCACATCCTGCTTCAAGAAGTAGTGATCTCCCTGTCACTTGTAGCATGTAAGTAACAGTCTGTCAAAAATGTTGGACAAACTTTAAATGAAAAATAAATTTCCAGAAGCTTAAATACCAGTTGAGACTTTTTTAAATGGAGTTGAAGAAGTGGATGAATGTAGGAGTACAGAGAGACTTGAGCAAGGAGTTTCTTGCTCTGTCAAAGTTCCCAGTCCTAGGAGCTGGCCCATCTTCTAGTTTTACTCCAACTTCAAAAAGCTTCAGGGACCCAGAAGGAGCAAGACAGTGTTTCGAACACAGTGCCCGCCAGGAGCGGGGGCTGATGGAAGACAGGCCTCTTCAACTCTCAGCATCTGTGATTCTGATAAGGAAGAAACTCAGAGAAGATAAGGAAAATGCTTCAAATCATCCCCAGGCTGAATATTTAACAAAATTGGGGTTTGATTATTTTAAAATAAGGCATCAGTGGCTCTTTTTAAGCAACAAAGAGATTGTTTTATGCAAATTTCCCCTTAGGGCTTTCATTAAGATGTTAACATCTTTCTTGTCACAATATCTACTTTATTACAATGAGTCACACTCTTTCTCTATTCTCTTGCTGAGACATCTTTGTAAGACAAACTCTGGGCTGAGAGCAGGGCCTAACTTTTTTTTTTAAGTTAAAATTCCTTCCAGAGAGTACTAAAGAAAGGGTTGGGAGGTAGACATTTTTAAAAAAGAAAAAAAAAAAATTATACCCCCAGTATGGTGACATCAATAGATGGAACCAGAAACATTCCTGAGAAAGAAATTGGGCTTACTGCACTCTGCTGATTAAAACTCAACTCCCATTGGACCAAGAACATATCCCTAGTGCTGGGAACATGCTAGAACCACTTCGCTTCTACCAATGGGGATATTTAAGCCCTTTGAAGACAGCCCTCACCTCTCCATCTAGCCCTTAGCTCCCTCTCTGGGTCACAGGTAAGTGACTGTATAGTCACAGATTATTTTTCTTCTGCAGAGATCCAGTCTGTGGGCTTGAAATGGAAAAGGTACTTACAGGAAAATAAATACTATATATAATATCATGGTTATGGGGAGAGAGGTGTCAACAAAAAAAGTCAAACTCTGCAAAACATTTGAAGAGATTTATTCTGAGTGAAATATGAGTGATCAATGGCCCATGACACAGCCCCAGGGGATCCTGAGATCATGTGTCCAAGGTGGTCAGGCTACAGCTTAGTTCTATACATTTTAGGGAGACATAAGACATCAATCAATACATGTAAGATATACATTGGTTCCATTCAGAAAGGCAGGACAGTTGGAAGATCTGCTTCCAGATCACATGCAGATTCAAAGACTTTTCTGACTGGATATTGGTTGAAAGAGGAATCAGTAGAAAGGAATGCCTGGGTTAAGATAAGCAGTTATGGAGACCATGGTTTTATAAAGAGGAATCAGTAGAAAGGAATGCCTGGGTTAAGATAAGCAGTTATGGAGACCAGGTAGCAGGCTTCAGAGAGAATCGATTGCAAATATTTCTTATCAAGCTTTAAGAGTCTTATCAATAAGTCTTAAGATGTCTGTGTTGATGTTATGATGATCAGTTGTGCCTGAATTCCAAAAGGGAGGAAGGTAGGAGGCATGTTGGAACCCCTCTTCTCATTACAGTCTGAACTAGTTTTTCAGGTTAACTTTGGAATGTCTGTGGCCACATGGAGGGTCCATTAGTCGGTTGGGAGGCTTATGGTTTTATTTCTGGTTTACAGAAGGTCTTTTGTGTAAGGTTCAAATAGGAGGAACACAGGGGTAGTTTCCATTTAGGGTGGAGCAGCCTTCAAGGAGAAGAGACATCCCTTTAGACTAGAAGTGAGCAGCCTTTCTCCAAAAGGACAGATGGTAAACATTTTAAGCTTTGAGGAAGGGTTATGGGTTCTCTGCTGCAACTGCTCAACTTTACTGCCCCTGGGAACACAAAATGAGCAAACTGTGTTCCTATTAAATTTTATTTATGGACACTGAAATTTGATTTCATATTACTGTCACAAGTCACAAAAAAAAAAGGATTCTTTTGATTCTTTTCTTCAGCCACTTAAAAATGTAAAATCGATCCTTAGCTAGCAGGTCATGTAAGAATAGGCAGCAGACTGTAGAGTTTCCCTCCCCTGCAGGGGATCCTAACAGCTCCATCATCCAGTCTTTCTATGTGCTGTGTCCTGGGAATAGGACTGCATTATATGCATAGGAGGATCTTCCTGTACACTGAGGGTGGCCCAACAAACCACTCCTGGGAGATTTCCCTCACCACTCAGGCTTTTCTCGCCACCAGACCCCAAACACAATATTCCAATGAGAAAACCACATATAAATGTTCAAAGTGCTTCTATTCTTCCTGTTGAAATGTGATGTAAGTATGCAGGAAGCAAAGTAGGGAAGAAAAGCCCTCCAAAGGGGACATTTGGCTCAGACAGAAATCCTGATTATAAAATAATGCTTTTAGAATCAGCTTTAAGTACGTTGGTGCTAAATATTCATAGGGAAAGAGATGTGTGTGAGAGAAAAGTGGGTTAGAAGGGAATGATACAGAGCCCAACCTTTCAGAAGTGGCCTCACTGGAAAGGTGGACATGAGAAAATAAACATCACAGATATAACTCCAGGGTTGTCAGGATGGAGTTCTTGTACATTCATGTCATAGAAGGGAGAGCTGGGGACATTATTCCTTTTAGACCTAGACCATAAGGGCTGCAGTCGGAATTACAAAGTGGGTTTCCTCTAATGAGGAAAGTCTTTAGCTGAGACATTTTACCCCGAGAAGGAGAGGGAATGACCAATGCATTCTGGAGAAGTCTCCCAGCTCACCAAAATAAGTTAGCTGGGCCTGCTCTAGGAAAACATTCAGAGAACGGGTAAAATGTAGGCCTCAAGAAATAGCAGGTTGTATTAAGTAGTAATGGACCCTGGAGTTTGAATCCCAGCTTTAAAACTTACCAGCTGCGTGGCCTTGGATAAGTCACTTAACTTTATGTGCATCCATTTTTCCTCTAGAGTTCATACCCATTGCTATGTTGTTGAGATTAAATAAGATAATTTTCGTAAAAGACATAGTACAAGGTATGGCAAAAATGAAGGCTTAATGAAAATTGGCCTTGATTACATCACAACTGTAAACAAAAATAAACTCCTAAGCCCCCTACCAACTGAACAGACCCCCTCTTGGCTAAGGTAACCCAGAGAAACCTGAAAATGGAATTCCTGGCTATGTTGAGAAGGGAGGTCTGACACACCTAGTTATACCCCTACCTTTGTAGTCCTGATAAGTAAGCAGCAACCAGGGGTCCCAGGTGAGGGACAACAATTGTTCTGAGAGACAGTTAATCACAGACAACCCACTGACACAACAACCTGTTCCCAAAGACCTCATTCTGCATGTAGCCCCAGCAGCATAACCTTATCTGCACACCTTATCTTCACGTATTCCCTCCAGCACCACCCTATAACATTTCCCTCCAGCCCCTGCCACTTGGCAGACATTCTCTTCTCTGCTGTGTGGCCCATTGCTTTCTTGCAATATATCTTTGTACTTTTTCTAATAAATCTGCCTTCTTTACCCACAACTGTCTCAAATTCTTGTACCACCCACAATGGGGCCAGTCACACCAACACCACCATCTTCTGGAGTTTACGTTTAAATATAGATCATAAGACTGGCAAAACAGACTCTTTGTGGCAATAAGATGTCAAATTATTAACAACACCTAAGGCCTTGCAAGGCAGGGGTTAAGTTACACCTACAAACCATAATATCTCATTAGATGAGTTCTTATTAATTCTGCATAATGTGGCTGACTTTTTAACCTGACTCTGATATGGCATCAAATGTCAGATATCATACCCAGAAGGAAATCAAAATATTTTACCCCCAAATACATTTTTGGGGGCATGTTTTGAAATGGCTACCACAGGGCCAACAAATTGAAATGGCCCTGCAGATCCCTCTTTTGTGGGAAAAATTTGCATATGTAAAGAATCTCTATTAATGCAGCAGCAAGACCTTCCCAATAGGGCCTTTTCCTGGATCTATAAGAGATTAACTGAGAGTCTGACACCTTTAAGGTCTGCAAAGAGGTTTACTATCTATTCTTTCTGAAGCCTGCTACCCTTGAAGCTTCATCTACATAACAAGAACCTTGGCCTCCATGTACCCCCTTATCTTAACTCAAGCATTTCTTTCTACTGACTTCAAGTCTTTAGACAAAGTTTAACTTTTTCAACCAATAGGCAGTCAGAAAATCACTGAATCCACCTAAGACCTGTAGGTCACCCTCACTTCAAGGAATCCTGCCTCTTCAGATGTAACCATTGTATACCCTCCATGTATTGATTTATAATTTTACCTACAATTCCTGTGTTTCTAAAATATATGAAACCAAACTGTAACCCAACCACTTCAGGCATACTTTCTAAGAACCTCTTGAGACTGTTCCCCAGGTCATGGTCACTCATACTAGCTAAAACAAATCTTTTAAAAATATTTTACAGAGGTTTGTTTTTCCATTAATGCAACTATCACCATTTCTTAGAGACTCTCCTGTAATTTTCAATAATACATATTATTTCTAATTAGTTATGCTCAATGGATCTTACATTTTGTGCTTTTCTCTTAAACACACTTTGTATACTTTTCCCATGTATCTGAAGAACTTTCAATTAGTGGGTAAATGGTTTCGTAATATGCCTTTTGTAAGGGCTATGGTCATCGGCACCCTAAAGATTTGCTGAAGAAAACTGATGGCATGAGGCAGATTGGTTAATAGGAAAAAAGGTGTACACACCTTTATGTAATGTGTATACACAGGAGCCTTCAGAATGAACATCCAACTTCTCAGTCAGTTATACAAGCTTGTATACGATGAAGTTACAGAAAGAATGGGGCCTTGGATTCTGGTAAAGTGGGTCATAGGAGTGGGGGGAAGAGGAATGCTATTGAGGGGCAATAAATGATTACTAGAGAAAATGATTGGACAAGGAAGAGAAATCAACTTGAAAATAGTTTGTAAAGTCCTGATAAGTCAGCAACATTGAGGAAGGGGCCACAGGTAGGGGAGAACAATTGTTCTGAAAAATAGCCTACTACAAACAACCCACCTGCACAGCCTCCTGTTCCCAAATACCTCGTTTGGCACATAGTCCCTCCAACACAACTCTATAAAACTTCCCTCACTCCTGCCTCTTTGCAGACAGCCCCTTTTCTGCCATGCTGCCTGCTAAAGTCTTGCAACATATCTTTATGCTTTCTCTAATAAATCTGCCTTTCTTTACCTACAACTGTTTTGATAGATTCTTTTACTGCCCACAATGCTGGCCCCAACCAGTTGCACCCACAGTATAGTTTTCTTTGGAATTTAAATGATCCCTAAAGACAGTCATTATACTCCTAAAAGGGTCTGCTCAGATATGGCCACATCTTGATCTTCTTTTCTGCAATAAATGATGAGATAACAAGGAGGAGAAGAAAGAGCAATTGTGCTTCTTGGTGGGTCTGGATCGCAGGGAGATAAAGGAACTTCAATATCTTTGGGAGAAATGTTGGGGTAGGGACGAGGTCACAGAGACCCTGAAGTTTCTTCATTTGAAATACGTCAAAATGCCATATTTTGGGGTATTGGTTTCTGAATGAATAAATAAGATTCAAAGTGAAGATTCATTCACTTTGAATGAATAAGATTCAGATTACTTAACTTCTCCCCAATGTGTGAGTATATTGGTCTTCAATATTATGAACAATGCTACCATAAACATTTGTATAAAAGTATATTACAACTTATATGCAATATTTTTTTGACTGTCCCAGAAAAGGAAACATTGGCTTGAAGTATGCACTCAGGTATGAGTTTCATGGTCTGTCTTAGGGAGATTAACATTGACATTAGTGACGTGTGAGAATTCCTGTCTGCAGAGAAATGTACTATTGTACATTGTTTTAGCTAATAATAGGTAAAAAGTGGGAGCTCATGGTTGCTTTATCTTTAAATTAAATTAATTACCCATGAGCTGATCATCTTCCTCACCAACTTTTCTATTATATTCTATTTTCTATTATATTTGCTGTTGTTCACATTATCCAGCAATAGGTTCAGTAGACACATGGTTTTGTCCCTTGTAGATGTGTGTAGCCTATTGATATATTTTGAATTCATTCTCTTCTCCAGCTTATCTGTGATATGGATTTTCCATTTATTTTCTTTATATCTGGGTTTTATTGTTTTTTATGAAGTTTTAAATCTGTATGGATCTTAACCTGTCATCGTTATTACTAAAAATGTTATGATTCAAGCAAGGAAGAAATTAACTTTCCTCCACAGTTGCATAAGGATAAGATTCTGTTTTCTTTTCCTTTCTTTTTAACATTGTAGTCCCTGATCCACCTAGATGTACAATGCTATAAGTGTAAGTTACAGATCTGGATTTTTCTCCACATCCCTTTAGTGATCCCAGCAAACATACAATTATCTGTTTCCCTGTGGTTCCTTATACTTCACTTGTCACATATTTTTAAAATATTTCTTTCTTTAGAGTCTATTTCTGGAACCTCTATTATCTCCCAATGACCTATATTCTGTTTTTAAGCCAGTTCTACAGCATCTTAATAATTGTCACTATGAGACAAAAAATACTTGCTAGAGCAAGTTTCTGGCAAGCCAACCCGGTACCTGACATACAGAAGAGGCTTATTTAATGTTTACAGAAGGGATGTACAATGATCTCCAAATTATCTTTTTTTTTTTTTTTTTTGAGACAGAATTTTGTTCTTTTTACCCAGGCTGGAGTGCAGTGGCACAATCTCAGCTCACTGCAACCTCCGCCTCCCGGGTCAAGCGATTCTCCTGCCTCAGGCTCTCATGTAGCTGGGACTACAGGTGCCTACCAGGCCCAGCTAGTTTTGTATTTTTAGTAGAGCTGGGGTTTCGCTATATATTAGCCAGGCTGGTCTCGAACTCCTGATCTCAGGTGATCTGCCTGGCTCGGCCTCCCAAAATGCTTACAAAGGGATTACAGGCAAAAGCCACCATGCCCAGTCCCAAATTATCTTTATTTCTACTTATTATAATTTACAATAACATCTATTTACCTTATAGAGTAGTTTTGTTGTTAATAGGATCAAATCTGTAAGATAACTTGGAGAACACTATCATCTACAATACTTAGCCTTGTCATTAAGCAGTAGGTTTTCCTTTTTTCCTTGTAGGAGTATACATATGTAATATTGTAATTAAAGAGCTTATCTTTGTACTAATCCCCATTTTATTATTTAGTTGCCATATCTCAGCTACTTGAATCTGAGAAATTATATTTCTCTTCTTTATATTTACTTGAGATATGCCTTTGTCTTTAAAGCTTTACTTTAATACTATTTACCAAAGTGTTTTCTGATCATCTTTCTCTGGTAATTAATTCTGAAAGGGACTCTCTATATATTATTTATTAGAAAAAGCTCCAGGTAACTTTCTACTATTATGTCTTTATTTACTGTTTCTGTATTTGTTAAGCTTTCCTGCTTTCTATTTTTCACAAAATAAATCTATTTTGTTAGTTTGGGTTTTTTCATGCACTACAATTATCTATTTAATTATTCTTTGTTTTTGTTTAGTTTTCTAACTCCTCTTCAGTCTCACTAATTTGTTGTTTCAGTGTCAATTCTAGTTTTTTTTCATTTCTAACAGTATTCAATTTTTGTATAACATCTATTATGCAACTATAGTCTCTACCTACTTGTGTTTATTATTATTATTATTATTATTATTAATCCTTAGATCTTCCTTCACTTTTTTTCTGGTTGAATTTTTTCTCTTTCTTGAAACCTGACTTGTTTGCATCTTTGTTTCATTTCTGTCACTCTTTATGTTTGCCCCAGGCTTCTACAATGTTTTTTTTTCTTTTTTGCTGCTGCTTCGAAACTTGTATTAATCAATTCGGGTTCCTTTAGGAGGGAAGGGAGCACAAGAACCTACAAACGATATTGAAATGCACCATTGCCTGGCTGAGAAAAGGTCCAAGAAGTAAGTCAAAGGCGACTAAGGAGGAGAAGGGTTAACTGACCTAGAAATGCCTGGAAAAGAGGAAACCAGAGGGTCATTCCAACGGGAATTTTGGGGGGAGAAGGGGAGACACGGAGGATCTCCAGGTTGGGTAGAGGAAAGGAGAAGGGCAGACACACACACTGTGTGGTTCAGGAACGTGTCTCAGCCTTCAAAAAAATCTGCAAGACAAACGCAGGAAGATAATTGGCTTCACAGAAAGGGCAGAAATCAGGGAAATTTCTGGAGGACTGATGAGCCAAACTCTCTGTGTTATGTAAACATGAGAACTTAATGGAAAGAGCTTAGTAAGAGGTCATGATCACACATTACAGCCAATTAAAAGTTAGACATGGAGCCTCGCTATTGCTTGTATCTAAGCTGATACATCAGGTAATTAGGTTAGTTGTCCAGGTTTAGTGAAGAGCTCAAGGGTGCAGACCTCATTGGGGCTAACTCCTCGTTATTACTAAGAACAGACAAGGTCCTGTTAGATTGCTGTGTACATCACAGGAAGAAGGAGATGGGAGATAATGGGCATGCAATCTGGAAACCCAGGGTTCAGAGGGTAAAATTTTATGAACAAGTTTCCTGCCCTGCCCATATGAAGAGTTCCCTCACCCAGTGACAAGAGTAACTCAGTCAGCTTGGCAGGTGTGAGAAGTGTGACTCAGTCATTCTCACAAGTTTAGTGCTGGCAGTTTAGTGTTCAGCAAACATCTGAGCTCATATGTCTCTCCTAACTAGGTTTTGCTTCTGGGATGAAAATTCACTAACAGGAGCTTTGCAATCTGCTGTGCATTTTGATTTGTTTTGCTTTTCTGACCTCTTAGAGTAGAACTAACAACAATGGGCTGAATCTGTCACAGGCTGATTTAGGTATTTTTGAGAAGAAGCCCTCCAAGAATTGGGTGGGTGGGGTCAGGAGGTATAAGTTCCCTGTGTCCAGGTGCTGGATGTCTTTGGTGGGAAGAACATAGATGGAGCTGGTAACATTGTAACTTGTTGGACAAGACCATGTCCCGAACTTCCACTCCTGAAGTTCTGTCAGATTAGGTGACATGGGGCAGCTTCCAGGTCTTCATCTGGAGGGAGAGGAAGCTGTTTCTGAGTGAATAGAACTCTCAAGAGGAAGTCAGGGAGTTGAAGTCACGTCTTGGTTCTGCCAAGTCTTATAGGTTATATGACCGGAAATTAATCCTTTCACTTTCTCTGGACTATAAGATAATGGATTTACATCTATTTTAACCCCAATCTCTAAGTCCTGCTGACTCTCCCTCTGAAATCTTTTCTCTCCCTACCTACGGCCTCCGCAGACCCGAGCCATTTATCAGCCAGACTACTCCTCGCGCTCCCTAATGAGATCTCTGGTGTTGTTCACCGTCCCACACCCTGTCCATCCCCCACTCAGGCTCCAGAGTGATCTTTTTTAAATGCAAATCAGATCACATCACTCCCTTGATTAAAATTGTTCAGAGGCTTCCCAGCGCCTTCATGGTAAAGGTCACACTCCTTCCTATGGTCCACAAGACTCCCCAGCCCGTCAGCCAGCCGTAGATTCCTTAAGAATGCAAATCATGAATAGCTCATCCCAGCATGCTCAGGACCTAGCACCATGCCTGGCACATGAAAAAGCACCATGAATATGAGCTGAGTGACGAATAAATGAATTTCCTGCCAGCGCTGATATTATCCCACGTCAGCCCAAATTGACAGCTTCTCCAAAGCACAATATCTGTTACACCTGTTTTCTGAAATGTTCTCCTTAACCTCCCTAGACCTTCCCTTGTGTCATTTCCCTAAATAACCCCAAGACCCCACTCTGAATCCTAGAGGATTCAGAGCAGATAAATTGTATACTGTTCCGAAACTGAGCATGGCTTTTGAAAGTGCAGCCGACTTTGATGGCATCTGCAAAAAAAGCCTCAGGATGCCCCATGGAGACAAAGGTCACTGCCCCAGTATGAAGCAATTAATGGCCTATGCCTGCCTGAGGCTCCTGGGGGCTCCCTGTTCTATGAGCACCACAGCACGTTAGAGCTTCTCTTAGGAGAGTGGGGATCGAGCCACTCTCCTTCTGCTATGTCCATCAAGAAGTCATAAATAAGATTTAAAAGGCAAAAGTGGGGAAGAAAGGGATTACGTTAGAGGCTGAGGTCAGCATGGAGGTGTTTGCTCTGCTCTTAATGAGAGAGGAAAGCCCCACCAGGTAGGCAGGAGGGAGGCAGGAAGGCAGCGAGTGGCTGATAATTTACTGGGAGGCAGGAAAACTGCTGAATTTGACACTAGTAAACGGAAGATGTCAGTTCGACATCTGTTCCTGATACCTCAGCAACGAATTATTTCTCTGTGCACTGCGGTAGGCTGGGTGGAAGCGCCCAGGGGCAGGCTCAGTCCTGTCAATAAACCTGAGTTTGACTGGCAAAATTAATAAGTAAATAAATAAACACAACCCGCAGCCACCGAAACAATAAATAACACCCAAGCAGCCGTCCTTGCCCCTTAGGATCCATTGAAATTTGTGCTGGGAGGGGTAGGAGCACGGAGGAGAGACAGGCCAGGACTCCGAGCCTCCAGAATTTATTGTTCGCAGGGTCTCTCTCCCTCGGTGCTTTGAAGAGCACCAGCCCCCGTTTCTGAGCCTTGTATTCCACAGCTGCTGAACATTTCATACTCTGTCAGCACACATCTTCCTCGCGATCACCATCTGTGAGGACTGGAGGGTCCACAAACACTTTTAAACAGAGGCTTTTCTACCCAGTGTCTCCTGCTGCACTGGACTGCAGTAAATTTGTGAGTTCCTTTTGGATGCTCTTTCTGCATCCTTTCCCTCTTCAAAACCCAGTCTCTTCCTTCCTCTGCACTAGCCCTTACTTCCCCTGGACCTTCAGCAAGGGGAACACATCTGGCTAACTCCCTCAAATGCTGTTATCCAATTAAACTGTGCTAGCTGGTTTTCAGATCTTTTCTCCAGGCTGGTCAAGGATCTTTTCTGTAACCCTGGAACCTAGAGTCTAGGTGGGGTCCAATAAGTCTGAGGAGTCATGCCTTCAGAGGGGCTATCACAGCCAAAGCAGCCACCCAGGCACACTCTAAGGAGGGAGGGAGGGAAAGGAAGGAGGAGAGAAGGAGGTAGGAAGGGAGGGAGGGAGAGAGGGAGGGAGGGAGGAAGGAAGGAAGGAAGAAGGAAGGAAGGAGAAGGATAAGAGGGAGGGAGGAAAGAAGGGAGGTAGAGAGGGAAGAAGGGAAGGGGAGGGAGGGAGGGAGGAAGGAAGGAAGAAAGGAAGGAAGGTTGGTTGGCTTATTTGTTGAAGAAGTGAGAGAGGGGGATGTTGGCAGGAATGAATGAATGAATGTTAGTAACAGTATGTTACCTCTCCAGGGCCCCGTGAAGAGACCATGCTTAATTCAAAAATGCTAAAAGGGATAGGAAAATGAAGACCACACCTGCATCCTCGGAAGTCTCCACCCCAGACGAAAAGTCAAAACCCTGCAAAGATGGAAGGGGGAAGAGCCTGTGGCCTGCCGTGTGAGAAGGAGCAGATCAGACACTCGTGATTGTATTGGTCACTACTGGGTGCTCTAGTCAAGTGGGGAGGCAGTCGGGGCTGCTGAGGAGAGAGGGGGAAACGCTGAGGGCAGTAGGGGTGAGAGGGTCCGCAGGGCTGTGGATCTAGACTCCAGAGGGAGGAGTCAGCCATGCCGTGTATCCCGGCCAAGCGGCATCAACCCGCTGAGACTCAGCTTCCTGGTCTGTAAAATGGGGAGAGAAGAACTCTCAGAAGGTGAATGTGAAATGGAAAAATGGAGCTTTCTCCACTCTGCATCCAGAGGCCTTTCCAAGACTCATATCCAATTATGTCACTTCTAAGAAAACCCTTTCTGTACTCCCCACAGCACTCAGAAAAAGCCCAAGCTCCTCGCCGTGGCTCCCAAAGCCCCACGTGGTCTGGATGCTGCCCATCTTTCCAGCTTCACCTCACTCTTCACTTTTGCCTTGGCACACAGATCTGTTCCAAAGCTTCAGACTTGACTCATTCCCCCAGAGAGCCTGCTCGTTTACGTGCTGGAATAGTCTTCCCTTCTATCTTCACCTGGTTGCTTCTATGAAGCCTTCAGATCTCAGTGCAAATGTTACTTGCTCAGGAAAGTCTGTCCAGACCTTCCTGACTAGATCAGATCCTCTCCTGGTGGAAACCCAAAGCCCACCATGTCGTACCTCCTCCACCGCCACCAACCCGCTTACGTCCAAGCCTGCATCGTCACTCCTCTGGGCTCCTGCCACAGCCTCCCGCTGGCCTCACTGTCTCCACGCTTGCCCACCCACAGTCTGATTGCAAACAGCCTCAGAGCATCTGCATGTGCTTTTCTCTAGGTCTGGAACTGTCTCCCAGAAATCTGCAGGATCCTCTCTCAGTTTTTCCAGTTCTCAAGAGTCGTGCCTTCAGAGGGTCTATCCTAGCCAAAGCAGCCTCCCAGGCATACTCTAACCACTTACTCGGTTTTATTTTTATCATAACACTTGTTACTACCTGAAATTACAGCATACGTTTATCTTGAAATTATATGTTTACTTGTGTTTTGTCTCATGTGCTAGGACATACGTTTCAGGAGAGTAGGATTTTGCCCTGTTTACTGCTATATCCTCAGCTCCTAGAACAGTAGCTGTCACATAAAGTATATATTCAGAATACCATGAATTATTTTTTTTTAGAGATGGGTTCTGTCTGTGTTGCCAAGGCTGGAGTGCAGTGGCTATTCACAGGCAAAGCTCACTGCAGCCTTGAGCTCCTGGGCTCAAGTAATCCTCCCTCCTTAGACTCCCAAGTAACTGGGACCACAGACATACTCAGCCAAAAATTCTTTTTGGTAATAATATCATAATGGTTTTTTTTTTCTCATTTTTTTGAGACAGGGTCTTGCTACCAGGCTGGAGTACAGTGCATGACCACAGCTGACTACAGCTTTGACCTGGGCTCAAGCGATCCTCACACCTTTGTCTCCCCAGTAGCTGGGACCAGGTGTGAAGGATCATGCACAACTAATGTTTGTATTTTTTGTAGAGATACTTAGACCTGCTATGTCTTGCTATGTTGCCCAGGCTGGTCTTGAACTCCTGGGCTCAAGTGATCCTCCCACTTTAGCCTCCCAAAGTGATAGGATTACAGGTGTGAGCCACTACCCCCAGCTCATGGTAGTTTTTGACTGACTCCTGTCTGCCTCTCACACTGAACTGTAAGCTCCATCAGGGTAAGGACCATAATGGCATTTAGTCATTGCTTCCCAGGGCTCAATTACCTGTGTGGTACATAGTAGGCACTCAATAAACACTGAATAAATGCATATATAAGAGAATGAATGTATGGAAATGGAAAATTATAATGCAAACACAAACATGAGGTTATGTTATGAAGATGATGATTAGATTCAGTCCTGTTGCCCAATCATATTTACTACCCTGGGAACAGTAGTATGGATAATTTAAAGTCTCCCCTCTCCTGGCTCAATTCTCTCTATTGCTTTTTTCAAGGATGTTTGGAGGGGGTCACATTTCCCTCCTCTCCAATTTCTCCTATACTATTAGTTGAGGCCCACTAACTCAGTTGCTAGGATTCCCAGCTTGTTTCCAGTGCAATTAATCATTTCCCCCAATTCAGTGCTCAGAGTAACCTCCCATAAATATTGCCATTTTCTACACTGGCAGCACAGTGACATTTCCATCTTACTTGCAGTCAGTCTGCAAGCTCAATTCATGGCAAATACTGCCCCTGTCTTATGCTCCCCAAATTCTGTGGATAAGGTTGAGAAGGTGTCAGGGCAGAGCTCTGCCTGAGTACAAGTTGATGGTGTATGATGCCATAAACGTCATTGCCACATATTTGAGAAGACAGAAATAAGTTACTGGCATCTCTGCTACTCTGAGGAAACACAGTCATTCCCAACTCAGGGATATAAAACTTGATAGCACCCAACTCTCTCTCAGGGCACAATAACTCACTTCCCAGGGGAAGTCATCAAAGCTCAGCCACAGTTTATTTCATAACAGCATTTAGTGTCATGATTCAAATTGCTATACCTACACCCACCCCAACCCAGGATTAGTCTGGATGCAAAGGAGATAGACATATGAACAGACTAACACAAATAACAATAGCCATAGTTCTAAAGTCCTTCCTTTTTGTCAATATCTTGGTCAATACATTTTGATCTATCCAAGTTCTGTTTCTAGAAAAGTACAGGAAAAGATTATGGAAAATGTTGCAGAACAGTCCTTTTAGAATGATTGCTGTGGTGTTTTCTAACTTTGCATTTTAAGGTCTTAAAATGAGACCACTATTCCTTGACTTCCTTTCCCACCATTTTTCAGTGATAACCAGCCATCATTGATCCACAAATTTGTCAGAACAATGTGGGATTAGAAGACTGTTTATTAATCACATGACATAGGGCAAGACATTTAATCGTTCTGAGCCTCAATTTCCTTCTCTATAAAATCAGGATGATAAATCTTGCCTCATAAAACTGTAATGAGGATTAAGTGACATCATCTACATGGCTCATAATAGATACTCAACAAATAGTAGCTTCCTTTTCTGGGACACTATCTCAATTAACTACTTACCTCCATATCAGCCTTAGTCTAATTGGCTGACTCTTGCTTTGTCTTGTAAATTTCCTTCCATCTTTCTTTTTGCATTTGTTCTGACTTCAAACTAGATTATAAGCTCTTTGGGGACAGAAACTGCCTCTTCCCTTTCTTTTGTAAATCATGGTTTCATAACATCTAACAGTCTTGACCTGTGTGCAAGACAAATTTAGTGCTCTACTGACTGAATTGACTTACAAATGAGGTGCGTGGCGATCGTCAGAGGTAAAGAGCTGCTCTGAGGCAGGAGGGAGAGCTGAAGGGCTAAGCCTCCAGTATTGGTCTTTTACATTTTGCAAGAAGTAGGGAAGTTCCTGTCCCAGAAGAGAGAATTTCAGGTAGCAAGAACCTTCTCTACTGCCCTGAAAAGGCAGCTTTTACTTTGCTTTTTACGTTGCTTTGTTTTATTTTTGTTGATAACCTAAATATCATTATGGAATAATAACCCAAATCCCCATAAGATCTGGTTTTATATAGGATTATGGAGGGTCAGATATAGGGTTGCCACATTTTGCAAGTAAAATTGCAGAATATCCATTTAAATTCAAATAATTGCATAGAATAAGTGCATCTCATTCCATATTTGAGACATACTTACATTAAAAATTATTTGTTCTTTGGGAGGCCGAGGCAGGCAGATCAGGAGGTCAAGAGATCAGGATGATCCTGGCCAACATGTTGAAACCCCGTCTCTATTAAAAATACAAAAATTAGCTGAGTGTGGTGACACATGCCTGTAGTTCCAGCTACTTGGGAGGCTAAGGCAGGAGAATCACTTGAACTCCAGAGGTGGAGGTTGCAGTGAGCTGAGATCACACCACTGCACTCCAGCCTGGCAATAGAACAAGACTCCATCTCAATATATATATATATGTGTGTGTGTGTGTGTGTGTGTGTGTGTGTGTGTGTGTGTGTGTATGTATATGTATATATATATGTGTGCATATATATATATATTTGTTGTTTGATTCAAGTTTAAATTTAGTAGACATGTCATATTTTCTCTAGGAACTCTAGTCAGGCAGAGACAGTCACAAGACAGCTAGATAGAGAGGAGACAGGAAAAAACAAAGAAACAAAAACTTCCCTCAAAATAAGCCTTTACACCAAAATTTCAGTATACATGCAGAAATTAAGAGCTAACTCAGACAATCAGCAAAGCAGTTGAATATAGATTCACTCTAGGTGAAAACAAGTTTGTACAACTGTTGGACAGACTTTTTAATTTTTATTTTTTATTTTTAGAAAAAAGATCTTGCTCTGTTACCCATGCCAGTTCACTGTAATATCAAACCGCTGGGCTCAAGGAATCCCCCTACCTCAGCCTCTCAAGTAGCTAGGACTACAGGTGCATGCCACCACATCTGACTAATTTTTTTTATTTTTTGTTTTTTGCAGAGACAGAGTCTCACTATGTTGCCCAGGATAGTCTTGAACTCCGGGCTTCAAGTAATTCTCCCACCTCAGCCTCTCAAAGCACTGGGATTATAGGTATGAAATAGTACATCTGGCCTGGACAGACTAATTTAAAGTAGAGTATCTTTAGTATGTTCTTAGAGAAAAGTGAAGCCATAACTTCCAAACTGAAAAGAATAAGAAATTATCAAATTATGCAGCAATAAAATACAAACAGTGAGATAAGAAAGAAAACCCACCTCCTGAAAGAGGCACACACACATAGAAAGGAACAACCAGTACCAGCCACTCCAAAAACATACAAAATGGTAAAGAGCATCAACACAATGAAGAATCTGCATCGACTAATGGGCAAAGCAGCCAGCTAGCATCAAAATGGCAGGATCAAATTCACACATAACAATGTTAACCCTAAATGTAAATGGACTAAATGCCCCAATCAAAAGACACAGACTGGCAAATTGGATAAAAAGCCAAAACCCATCGGTATGCTGTATCCAGGAAGAATTTGTTTTCTTTGAGACTGGAAAATCTGTTTAATATGACTTTAAGTATGAAGAAAGGCAGAAAAAACACTCTAGATAGACATACACATCTGGTTATTATGATTATTATGGAGGATAGTCTGAGTCTCAGTTTCTGCACTCAGAGCATGTGTGCACAAACACACAACACACACACACACTCTCACACCCTGAGCCTTAGTGAATTTTTTCCTTTAGCTGGAGTATGCTCTTTTCTTCTTTTGGGTACTTCTTACTCCTTTTCCAAGAATCAACTTACGTATCAGTTTACTTAGAAGCTTCCCTGGCCCCCATGCCAGTCTGAATGCCCCCACCCCCAACCATGGCCTGCAGAACACCCTTTCTGCTGCCTTTCATAGCATGCAGCACACTTCAGTGGAACAGGGCTTTCCTGTGGCCTCATTAGAGTCTAAACTCCATGCATCTCCATGCTGTTCTTCCATCGGTGGTTCTTCAGCATTCAATAAAAGCTTGTTGCCAAATGAATTAAGGTCTCCAAAAAATCACAATCTAGGTCACAAAAATAAGAGCAATAAGTACCATAGGTCTGAATAGGGAAAAGTGGATGCACAGAAGGGGCAAAGGGCAATTTTATCTGGAGAAGGAAAGGAATAAAAAGATTTTCTAGAGAAGATGATATTTGATCTGTGGAGGGGCAGATGGAAAGGACAAATGGCTCATGATAAGGAAGGAATTTGACTCTTGAATACTAATCCACAGGAAAATCAGTCTCTTGGAGAATTTGTAAAAATGCAGATTCCTGGGCCACATACCCAGGCAGTTGATTTCCACGGAACTCTGAGTCAGCATTTCTAAGAGGTCCCTCTGCTGATTCCAATGCCGATGGTCTTCAGACTATGTTTTGAAGAAACGGGAAGACATGAAAACGCATGGTGTGTTTAAGGCCAGGCAAGAAGTTCTTTGTGGCTGGAGGTTTGTGATGCAGGGGAAGAATGTTGGATGGTATGACTCGGAGGCCAGTTGAGACCAGAATATGAAGAGCCTTGTGGGTCATACCAAGGAATTTACATTTTATTCTGTAATACTGTGGAACTATTACTGATTTACAATGAGGGAAGTGATATGATCAGATATGATTTGATTGCACTGCAGAGTTTGACATTCACTGGACAGAGACTAAAGATGGCATGTCCACCTAACATCTCCCCCTTACATGGCCTCATTGAATATGAGCAGTGTTTTTCAAACTTCTCCAAACTCCCAGACATATTCTTGGGCTTCATAAATTTTTTTTCTTTCTTTCTTTTTTTTTTTTTGAGACGGAGTTTCATTCTTACTGCTCAGGGTGGAGTGCAATGGTGCGACCTTGGCTGACCTTAACCTCCACCTCCCAGGTTCAAGCGGTTCTCCTGTCTCAGCCTCCTGAGTAGCTGGGATTACAGGCATGCACCACCGCTAATTTTTGTATTTTTAGTAGAGAAGGGATTTCACCATGTTGGTAAGGCTGTTCTCAAACTCCTGACCTCAGGTGATCTGCCCACCTTGGCCTCCCAAAGTGCTGGGATTACAGTCATGAACCTCTGTGCCCAGCCAAATTTTCTATTCTTTTTTTTAAAAAAGAGCATCCTGTACCCATAAATTTAATACAAAGAGCAGCCTGTACCCGTAAATTTTCTATGACGACCTCTTCAACTTATGTTTTCATGTCAGCGATAATGTTAGGCAAATGTAATCTTACCCCAACTCATCTCATTGATTGCTTTATGACTGGTACTACTACAGGATTCTAGTGACTGTTTGCATTTGTGCTTCATTCCACGTGCATGGTGAACCAGCAAGGCAGTTTAGTAGTGGAAGAGGGCATAGATTCTAGTTCCAGGTGGTGTGGATTTAAATCCAAACTGCCACTAACAAGCTGTGTACCCTTAGGTAAGTCATATACCTCTTGTACCTCAGTTTCCTTATGTATAGAATGGGAAAATAATGTGTCTAGGCTTTCGGGGTATTGTGAGAATTAAATGTGTCAGTACTGCAAATGTGAAGTGTTAGATGAGCGCATGGCACAGAGTAAGGACCATATAAGTTTTAAGTTTTTTTATTGTTGCTTTATGTTAGAAGCCTCTCCTAAGCTGTGGAGCTCTGTTTTACTGTCATAGTTGCACTTCAGCCACTGCCTGACATAGCAACCAACCACTTCTAAAGTATGAGAAATATGTTGTAATTGCTTGCTGACATGGGCTTACTCAAGGGTTTACTTTATCAGCACATCACTGCTAGAGGAGGAGGCTCTCAAAGGCATTCTAGACTTTGTAGCTCAGATTCCCAGCATAGATGGTCTTCCTTCCTTCCTTCCTTCCTTTCTTCTTTCCTTCCTTCCTTCCCCTCCTCTCTCTTTCTTTCTTCTTTCTTTAGTCTTGTCTTTTCCTTCTTTCTTTTCTTCTCTCTCTCTCTCTTTCTTTCCTTCGTTTTTGAGACGGGGTCTTTCTCTGTCACCCACGCTGGAGTTCAGTGATGCAATCATGGCTCAGTGCAGCCTCAACCTCCTGGGCTCAAGTGATCCTCCCACCTCAGCCTCCTGAGTGTCTGGGGCCACAGGTGCACATCACCATGTCTGGCTAATTTTTAACTGTTTGTAGAGATAGGGTCTCGCTATATTGCCCAAGCTGGTCTTGAGCTCCTGAGGTAGGTGATCCTCCTACCTCAGGGTCCCAAAGTACTGAGATTACAGGTGTGAGCCACTGCACCCAGATTATGTTTACACATTTTTATCTTCACCTTGCTCACACAACTAAATCCCTGGTGTCACTGCTCCAACGGGGGAGAGCAGAGAGCTTCTTAGGACACCAAATTTTATTACCCTTTTTGTTGTATCTGAAAACTTCAAGTGAATACCGTAAATATCCTTTATTGCCTCTCCTCCTGTATCTGGGGATACAGAAGGAGTTTGTAGGAATAAGCCATTTGAGAATCTGGGGTTCTGTGAGGTTGAGCATGTAGAGTTTAAGTATCACAGATTTGAGACTCTTCTTAAAAGCATTCCTTATCTCACATGTCCACTCTGTCTAGCCCGTTCCCTTAATGGTCATGGACTAATCAGAAGGGAACAGAATCAGATGTATTATGTGTACCTTTCACACCAACATTGAAGGACAAGAAAAAGATCTTAACATTAGTAAGTCAACACATACATAAAATCCTAGAGAATATTCTAGTAGTGTGCTATTTCAGGACCAAGATATATGTAGTGATCTCTTCGTGGCCAGAAGTCACCACTGGCTTCTTTGTTCTATTCAACTTGCCCTGAACGCAGGGCTTTAGCCCTGAATTCTTGGCACATCCCTCATGGACTACTCTCCACCTTCAGGTCAGCAGGGAGCATCTCTCCTAGACCCTTTTCTTTGTTTTCCTTCACCCTGCCTTGACTCTTCCCACACCTTGTTTCTTTCTTTCTTTTTTTCTTTTTGAGACAGAGTTTCACTCTTGTCACCCAGGCTGGAATGCAATGGCACAATCTTGGCTCACTGCAACCTCTGCCTCCTGGTTTCAAATGATTCTCCTGCCTCAGCCTCCTGAGTAGCCTGGGATTACAGGTACCCGCCACAATGCCCAGCTAATTTTTGTAATTTTAGTAGAGGTGGAGTTTCACCATGGCTAGGCTGGTCTCGAACTCCTGACCTCAGGTAATCCACCCATCTTAACCTCCCAAAGTGCTGGGATTACAGGTGTGAGTCACTTCATCTGACCTACACCTTGGTTTTGTTCATCACTTTCCCATACCCAGAGTTGCATCTCCCGATTTTTTTGGGTAGGCAGGACTCACTGGGGCCCTAGCCGGAGGGCTGTTTTCTTGCCTGTGTGTGTTGATGTCAGTGCCCCAGGGTTGTGTACACCCTCTTCACATCACACAAGCAATACTTATTTTCAGTCACACACTGAAATCTTTCCCAGTCTACCACCAAAGGCTGGATTTTTGTCACAGTTCTCTTATATCCTTCTAAAATGCTCACATTCCCTAGCAAGACCTGATGGCTGGTCTTCAGATACTCATGCTACATGCATATGCCATCACTGTTTATCTACCTCAAAATATTATGTCAAAGCCATACAACCACCAGAGGGGAAACCCACTCATTTTTTTCAACTTAGTTTTTATTTATTTATTTATTTACTGATTGATTGATTGATTGAGATGAAGTTTCACTCTTGTTGCCCAGGCTGGAGTGTAATGGCGTGATATTGGCTCACTACAACCTCCACCTCCTGGGTTCAAGCGATTCTCCTGCCTCAGGCTCCCAAGTATCTGGGATTACAGGCATGTGCCACCACACCCAACTAATTTTGTATCTTTAGTAGAGACGGAGTTTCTCTATGTTGGCCAGGCTGGTCTTGAAATTCTGACCTCAGGTGATCTGCCCGCCTTGGCCTCCCAAAGTGCTGGGATTACAGGTGTGAGCCACTGCACCCAGCCTCAACTTAGTTTTATATGAAGAAAGGTGGCTATTTTGCCCCCTTGTAACCAAAACAGAAAAAAATCAGCTGAGACTTCCATCTAAATGTCAATAAATGGGATTAGGGAGGGGGTGGCTAATGGCAACGTCTAGGAAGTCTGCCTTCTCTTTTAGTTCCGCTGTCTTTTCAGCTCTGGGAGTAGAGTTTCCAGCAAGTTCTGCTAAATCCCTTGGTAGCAAATTTCTCTAGAAAGAATATTTTGTTCTCCAACTGAAATGTACTCCAGTGAAACTAGGTCCCAAGATTTCTCCCTTGATGGGAATAGGTTTCAGCTAGGAGCCCCAGGCTCTCTGGTCAACATGGAACATAGACTTTGAAGTAGCATCTAAAAGAATCCATCACCATAGACAGGCAGTTTAGATCTAGACTACTTAGTTCTAGTCTGATTCTAGAAGCTTGCTAGTTTCTATCAAATTCTGTCAGGCTCCCATTATGGAAAAGGTTTCCCTTTGTCCTTATTATAGGTAGGTAATGTGGAAGAAATAAGGATGGGGTTTAGGGAAGTTCCCACTCCTTAAATCTAATCCTAAGGCTGCTGATTTGACCTTAGCAAGCTGAAGGTATCCTATATCCTAACTTTGAATCACACAGCTCATTCAGTGTGTAATAGTTTATATACCACTTATTTTTCTAGGTTTCTTTTCTACTACCATAAGTCATATGAAATACAAATATCTTGCCAATGATAAAAACAAATTCATTTTTTTTAATTTAATTTTTAGGAAACAGAGTTTTTTTTGTTTTGTTTTTTGAGATGGAGTCTCACTCTGTAACCCAGGCTGGAGTGCAATGGTGGGATCTCAGCTCACTGCAACCTCTGCTACCTGAGTTCAGGCGATTCTCCTGCCTCAACCTCCCAAGTAGATGAGATTACAGGTGCCTGCCACCTTGCCTGACTAATTTTTGCAGTTTTTAGCAGAGACGGGGTTTCACTGTGTAGGCCAGACTGGTCTTGAACTCCTGACCTCATGATCCACCCTCCTTGGTCTCCCAAAGTGTTGGGTTTATAGGTGTGAGCCACGGTGCCTGGTCTTTTTTTTTGAAACAGAGTTTTGTTCTTTCATCCAGGCTGGAGCTCAGTGGTGAGATCATAGCTCATTGGAGCCTCAAACTCCTGGGCTGAAGCAATCCTTCTGCCTCAGCTTCCTGAGTAGCTAGGACAATAGGCACGCACCACTGTGTCCAGCTAATTAGCCTTTTTTTTTTTTTGAAATGGGACTTTGTTGTGTTGCCAGGCTGGTCTCGAACTCCTGGGCTCAAGCAATCCTCCTGCCTTAGCCTCCCAAACTGTTAGGATTACAGGTAGGAGCCACTGCACCCAGTCGAAAAAATTCTTAATATGGTCTATTTAATCATCATGTTCTCTGAATCTGAAAGAGAACATTCTTCTAAAACGCTCTGTAAAGTTTAGTGTTTCTAAAACCCTATTCAGTGTTATTTTTCTTTTGTCTAGCCCTTGTCCTTTCTTGTGAAAGGAAGAACAGTTTTTTTCTTTTCTTCCACCCTCCACATGATTCAGTTGAGGTGAATCAGCCACACCTTTTTTCCCTTCCTGGTTCTCTCTGATCAAGACTACTTGCTATGAGACCCATCCTGGCAGCCTGTGATGGATAATGCTTAGAAGTGACTGAGATGATACTAACTCACATCACTGCTCCAGCTGGATAATTGGCAGGATGAACTGAACCCTGCAGCAGTGCCCATGATCTCTCTACTCCATGATCTTCTCCAGAAATGTCAGACTTCACACAATGCATTGCACCTGCAGGGTGTTCTCAGCACTCAGTATCAGGAGGGCTAAGCTGTCAGGCTGAATGAGGGCACATGGCCACGTACCTTTCAGGGATTTGAAAGGAGATGACCCTCCCCACCTCCTGGCATGTCCTCCATCTGCCTGTACTTACATCTCTGCCTGTGGAACCACCATCTTCTGAGGAGGTGGCCTGGTGCTCAAGAGTGGTCATTCTTGAGGGAGGAAACGGGAGGCATCAAGTGGGGTTAAGCCTAACGACACACAAGATCCTGCTGGGTCAGGTCTATGGCCAGAGGACTTTCTTTCTCTGGCATTCAAGACATTTTGTCTTACAATAAGAATAGTAATAGCAGGCCGGACACAGTGGCTCATGCCTGTAATCCCAGCACTTTGGGAGGGTGAGGTGGCTGTATCACCTGAGGTCAGGAGTTCGAGACCAGCATGACCAAGATGGTGAAACCTCATCTCTACTAAAAATACAAAAATTAGCTGGGTATGGTGGCGGGTGCCTGTAATCCCAGCTATTTGGGAAGCTGAGGCAGGAGAGTCACTTAAACCCAGGAGGCAGAGGTTGCAGTGAGCTGAGATCATGCCACTGCACTCCAGCCTGGGCAACAGAGCAAGACACAGTCTCAAAAAAAAGAAAGAAAGAAATAGTGCCTACTCTGAACCAGGCCATGTTCTAAGTTCTTTACATACCTAGTAAACTCAAGCCTCATCTCCAACACTAAAGGGAGATTTATGAGAGAGAGAAGCCTCAAGAAGTCTATAATTTCACCCAAGAATCACTTGAAAAACAATCCAACCGTTTATTTTTTAATTTTATTTTTATATTTTTTATTTTATTTTAATTTTTTTGGTTTTGAGATGAAGTCTTGCTCTGTAGCCCAGGCTGGAGTGCAGGGGCATGATCTCCACTTACCACAACGTCCGCCAACTGGGTTCAAACAATTCTCCTGCCTCAGCCTCCAGAGTAGCTGGGATTACAGGTGCGCGCCACTGCACCCAGCTAATTTTTTGAATTTTTAGTAGACATGGGGTTTCACCATGTTGGCCAGGCTGGTCTTAAACTCCTGACCTCAGGTAATCCACACACCTCGGCCTCCCAAAGTGCTAGGATTATAGGCATGAGCCACCGCTGCGACCCCGATTTTGTTTTTTAAATTCTGAATAAAAGTATGCAGGCTCTCTGGGTTGTTTTCCTCGGTATTTTTACAGGACACTCATTTCCAAACCAGCCTCACAGCACAGTCCTGACTGGTTGAATGTGGACTCAGCACAGCCCTAGATGCCTCCCCAAACCTCTCTTTCCTTAGAGTACCCTGAGCACCTTTACCATTCTCGTTGTACCTACCTAGATTCAGCTCTGTTTGCCACTATAGTGGTGGAACATCTGTTATCTCTGATTTATATGGTGATGCAATTTATTTTTTAATAATTTAAAAAATTATTTATTTATTTCACCCAGTTTGTGGCGTGATCTCAGCTCACTGCAATCTCCGCCTCCTGTATTGAAGCAATTCTCCTGCCTCAGCCTCCCTAGTAGCTGGTATTACAGGTGCCACCACTGTGCCTGGATAATTTTTGTATTTTTAGTAGAGATGGGATTTTGCCACATTGGCCAGTTTGGCCTTGAACTCCTGACCTCAGGTGATCCACCCACCTCAGCCTCCCAGAATGCTGGTATTACAGGCATGAGCCACTGTCCCCGGCCATGGTGATGTAATTTAGATAAAGCAGAATATTTTCAAAAACATCTCAACAATCCCATATAGTAACTTCAAAATGTAACCACAGCATGCATATCTGATATTTCATTGCTAAAAAAATTTTCTTCTTCCTCGTACTTGGATGATATTATAAATCCCTCCTCTAATGCTTTAGAATGCCTCCTTAAAGCCCTTCTTCATACAATTCAAATAAAGATATAACAGTATACTCCAGGAAGTCATCTGTCCCTCATAAACAGCAGTCTAGATGTCATTTTCAACTCAGCTGGTGTTCTTCATCTATGGGACTGTTTAGCATTTGGCTGAATGAAAGCAGTGATATGTTTGAGAAATGAAATATCCATTTCCTTCCTCTGACTGGGTACCAATAGCTAACTTCCAACAAGTCCCTTCTGTTCTGTACCCCTTTGTCCTTATCAGCATGAATTTCTCTATGTGCTTCTGTGCTTCTTCATGCATACGATCTTAGATTTCTGGATGTCAGCGCACACAGAGCTGTTCCTCTTGGTAAACAATACTAATTTGCCTGCTTCTTTTCAAGAGGCAATACCATTCCATCATTGTATCAGTTAAGATATGTTTGATACCAATTAACAGGAAACCTAACTCAAACTAGGGTAAACAATAACAATGATCTACTTGTTCGTATAAAATAAAATCAAGAATTAGTCTGAGCCTTAGGCAAGGCTCGATCTAGCAGCTCAGCAATAAAACCTTCAACTGCTTTTTTTTGTTTTATCCTAAAGTGTTAAAAATGTCTTTTGACTGCTTCCAGTAGCTGTGTATGATAGAATTCCTCTGTGGATTTATGGTAAAAGGAAAGAAGTTCTTTCCCTAGAGGCTTCAACACACATCTTCTGTCTCAATGTTCAGTTGGGTCACAAACCTATCTCTAGGCAATCCATTTTGGCTAGTAGATGCTGTTAATTTTGTCAAAAGACAAATTTACCTTATAATTGTAGTTTAAAGATCTATTTACTATTCTAAAGTCAGGCAACGCCTCATTCTGTAAAATAGAATGAGTGCTCTGATAAGCTGTGCAGAGGGAGTTGGCATTGTAGGAAGAAAAGGGCTGAAGAAAGCAGAAAAAGAGAACCAAATGTGGATTGATCATTTCAAAGTTACTTTCCTGATAGTGTTAAAACAGAAGGGATGCTGGCACTGTGGCTCTTGCCTGTAATCCCAGTATTTTGGGAGGCCAAAGCAGGTGGATCACGAGGTCAAGAGATTTAGACCATCGTGGACAACATGGTGAAAGCCTGCCTCTACTAAAATTACAAAAATTAGTGGGGCATAGTGGTACCGGCCTGTAATCCCAGCTACTCAGGAGTCTGAGACAGGAGAATTGCTTTAACCCGGGAGGCAGAGGTTGGAGTGAGCCAAGACCGTACCACTGCACTCCAGCCTGGCAACAGAGCAAGACTTCATCTGAAAAAAACAACAAAACAAAACAACAACAACAACAACAAAAAAACCCAGATGGGACATCTTTATTATGTACAGGTAAACTAGGCCCCTTCTGTAAATTGTTGCTGTAAATCCGTTTTCGGAAAACTGCCTTATTTCAGAGACTTTGCACATAGCACAAGTGGCTCCACTCTAGTTTGGTCTGGTCTGTCAGGGCCTCTAGAAGGAGCTCCATCTAAAATAATAGCCTCCCCTAAAATTTGTTTAACAGCTTAAACTAATCAGCGCCCACCTCTGTAAATTGGGATGAGATTGGCTTTTGCCGATCACAGAGGCTATACTGAGGATGATAATTTCACCAGGAGAAAAAAGGGCTTGGATTCATCAAACTGTCCTACAATGACAATATTTCCATCATAAATCTAATCCCACTAGTACTCAGGAAAGCCTG
Source organism: Cheracebus regulus (assembly GCA_963574635.1). Taxonomy (NCBI): domain Eukaryota; kingdom Metazoa; phylum Chordata; class Mammalia; order Primates; family Pitheciidae; genus Cheracebus; species Cheracebus regulus. The sequence continues at coordinate 47,521 of CAUYQU010035003.1, forward strand.
TGAAGTTTTATTTACCAAGTTTTGGAAGCTCTGTTTCAAATGCACTTTGTATATTTCTTGTATTCTTTGCATTGGTGTGCACAGATATTTGAGGCCTTACGCAGTCTTTTTTCTTTTTTTCTCAGCTAAGCAATTATTTTTACTTCCGGCAGAAAGGGTACTCCCATCATCAATGTCTTGCCACAAGAGTACAAGGAACAAAGGAAAGCAGACATATTTATTTCTTACGCATTTGGGGTTGTCGTTACTGCTGTGTCTGATCTCCATTGGCTGCCTTAAGCACTCTTACTGGATCCCTTCTAAACTCTTTTCTTGCGTGAATGACTGGGTCCTGAACCAAGTGCTTTATGTGTTTATGCATTAGAATTTCACAAAAAGCCTAGGTGCCATCAACTTCTTTTCGCAGACGAAAGCAAAAGTTAACTAATTTGCCTGGTGTCATACACTTAATAAATGATGAACTCAAAATTTAAGCTGAGGCAATCTGTCTTTAAAACCTGAAGTGTTATGGGCCACACCATAACACCTATCATGTCTCTGACATGGGAGAAAACCCAGCCACTTCCATGAGTTTATGTCCTCTTGCCCAGACAAATTAAACGTTGGAAACTGAGAGAAGCTGTGACCGATTCAGCCTGCTGAAGCAATGACAGTGATCTATAACAATGGGAACTGCTCATGGAGGCTAGGTACTGGCAAATGTAGTGGGAAAAAAAAACAAAACACACTTCTAAAGATAAATAAATATGCCAACTGAAGAGGTTGTTGTTGATTGTGGGCAAGCTCTAAAGTAGCTCATTGAGAGCAAATTTATTAGTACTTAGAAAAGCAGGATTTTCATGTAAAAAAGGCAGACAGTGGCCAGGCAATGTGGCTGACGCCTGTAATCCCAGTACTTTGGGAGGCCAAGGCAGGTGGATCACGAGGTCAGGAGATCGAGACCATCCTGGCCAACATGGTGAAACCCTGTCTTTACTAAAAATACAAAATTTAGCTGGGCGTGGTGGCACACACCTGTAGTCCCAGCTACTCGAGAGGGTGAGGCAGGAGAATCACTTGAACCTGGGAGGCTGAGATTGCAGTGAGCCGAGATCGAGCCACTGCGCTCCAGACTGGCTACAGAGCAAGACTTCATCACAAAAAAAGAAAAAAAAAAAAAGGCAGACAGTGTCCAGCCCCTTGTTGCCATTTTTACATAAAAGGTAATATTCTCTACCGAATGATTTGCACCTTGCTTTTTTGTTTTTGTTGCTTTGTTTATTGTTGCAATACTATATTTTGGAGATATTTCCCTCTGGTATATAGGCAGTGTCTGCATTTTTCTCCCAGCCACCTAGAATTCCATTGTATGGATATACATATTTTATTTAATCAATCTCCTATTGACTGATACTTTTGTGTACTCTAAATTTTACAAACCAAGCCACAATGAATACCTTTGCATATATGTGATTTTACAAATATTCAAGTACTTCTTTAGAAATACTTAGAAATTATACTTTAGAAGTATAACTTCCCCAAAATGGTAAGATGTATCAAAAGGATATATGCGTCTGTAGTTTTAAAAGTTAATGCCAAATAAACTTCCATAGATATGGTACTAATTTATAATTTCACTACAAATGTATGATATTGCCTGTATACCCATATCCTTATCAATACAGATTCTTACCAAACCAGGGAACTTTTGAAAAAATAATAGATAAACATAGTATTTCAGTGAGTTTTAATTTGCATTTATTTATTAATTTTTTGTGAGACAGGGTATCACTTTGCTGCCCTGGAGTACAGTGATGCAAGCACAGCTCACTGCAGCCTCAGCCTCCTGGGCTCAAGCAATCCTCTCATCTCAGCCTCTCAAGTAGCTGGGATTATAGGCATGTGCCACCATGCCCAGCTGATTTTTTAATTTTCTTTTTTGGTAAGACAGAGTCTTGCTCTTGTACCCCAGGCTGGAGTGCAGTGGCACAATCTTGGCTCACTGCAACCTCCACCTCCAGGTTCAAGCAATTCTTCTGCCTCAGCCTCCCATGTAGCTGGGATTACAGGTGCCTGCCACCACATGTGGCTAATGTTTGTATTTTTAGTAGAGGTGGGGTTTCACCACTTGGTCAGGCTGGTCTCGAACTCCTGACCTCAGGTGATCCACCCACCTCGGCCTCCCAGAGTGCTATGATTACAGGCATAAGCCACTGTGCCAGGCCAGGTTTTTAAATTTTCTGTAGAGATGGGTCTCACTGTGTTGCCCAGGCAACTCCAGAACTCAAGGATCCTCCTAGCCTCAGCCTCCCAAAGTGTTGGGATTAAAGGCATAGGTCACCACACTTAGCCTTACTTTGCATTTATTTTATCATCTTTGAGTTTAAGAACCAGTAGAATTTTCTTTCCTATGAACTGTCTATTCATATCCCTTGTCCGTTTATTTTTTTGTTGGGTTATCAATCGTTGCAGGTCAGTTTTATTTATTAGAGAAATTAACTTTTTAGTATTGATATTTAGTTTTCTTCGATTTGTTGTGTATATTTTGATTTTGATTATGGTGTCTTTTATTATGCAGAAGTTAATATTTTAATGAAATAAGATATATCTACATTTTCTTTATGGCTTCTGGATTTTGAGTTATGTTTGGAAAAGCAATTGTTTTCGAAATTATGAAATAAAACATTTGTTCTATTACTTTTAGAGTTTAATTTTCACATTTAACATTTTGATTTATATAGATTTATTTCCTGATGAAGTGATAAATGAATCTAACATCTTTCTTTCATAGAAAGGCTACCCTTTTTTTTTTTAACATCAGTTATTGGAAGGTCTGCCTTTTTCTCATTCGAGAGACTGTCTTTATCATATACTTAATTTCTTTTTTGCAGGTCTATTTTTGTGCATTCTGTTTGTTTAATTTGTCTTTCTGTTTATTCAGGCACAATTGCTATATTGCTTTATTTATGAAGGCAATATAACATGTTTTATTAATAACATCTTGTAAAGCTATTTCTCTCTCATTTTTTATTTTTATTTTGCCAAAAATTTTTTTTAGAGCTGTCTAGAATTTCCTTGTTTGGATATACTTAATTTGTTTAACCAATCCCTTATTGATGCACACTTGTTCATAGTCTTTGAATTTTACAAACAATGCTGCATTTATGTGATTTTACAAATTCAAATTTTTAAATAAATGATAATAAAATAAACACATGAAATGGTCTGTTTATTTTTCCATGTGGGATTTAGATTCACCTTGAAGAGTTAAAAAAATATTGTGTATTATAGAGATTTCTCTAAGTTTATAAATTAACTTATGGAGAACTGACATTTGTGATGTTGACCTTTTGTTAAAGAAAAATCTGAGGCACAATACAATTTTATTTTACTTTATTTATTTATTTTATTGAGACAGGCTTTTGCTCTGTCACCCAGGCTGGAGTGCAGTGGTGATCAAAGCTCATAGCAGCCTCAAACTCCTGGGCTCAAGCAATCCTCCCACTTCATCCTCCTGAGTATCTGAGACTACAGGTGCGCACCACCAAGACAGGTAAAATATTTAAAGAGTTTATTTGAGTTAGAAGCAATTTATGAATTAGGGAACACCAGACCAAAATAAGGTTTAGCGTTCTGATAACAAATTGTCAGGGGCAACTATTTTCAGGGTAAATATGGAAGCAAAATAAATGATTTGATTGTTTTTAATTATATAATTGCCTTATTTGTTCTATCATGTGAGAAGGTCCTCGGTTATATAATTATTAATTTGTCGGCTACTTCTAATTGATTGAGCTTAAATTCTGTTTTTGCTTAACATAGATATTTATAAGAAATAGCTCAATTTAAATTTTGCTTATGTTTGCAAATCAAGCTAAGTTGAGACACTTAGAGGCCTAATTAGTTTTGTCTGCTCAGTAATTCTTCCAGTTTGGTCACCATTTTAATTTAACACTTTTTAATCCCAAAACAGGGAATACCTTTCCATTTGAGTTACTTTTGTCTATGTCTTTCATGAGTGTTTCCTTCTTATGAGACATAAACATTTTTAATCAAGTTTATTCCTAAGTATTTTGTTATTTTTCTTGAATTTAAGTAGAGTGTTTCTTTCATTGTATCCTCTAAATGGTAGTTGTTTATATATGAAAAGCAACTTGTTTTTACATTTTACTTAGGTACTCAGCTTCTTATTAAATTCTTTTACTGTTTTTAGTTTTCCAATCTATCCTCTTGGGATTCCTAAGAATTCAATCATGTCATCAGTAAACAGTGATAGTTCCTTCTCCTCTGCAATGTTTATACTTCTCATTTTTTAATCTAATTGAATTGGGTGATACTTCCAGAACAATGTTAAATAATAGTGGTTAAGGACAACCTAATGAATGGAGACACTTGGGACAATTCCTCTTTAAGAGCAGTGAGAGGTTTAAGGGTGAAGATAAATTTGCCTTATCTGTTCATATTTATTCCCATCTATTCATATTATTCATATTATCTTATTCCTATTTTAGTATGTTTGATCAAGAATGAATGCGAAATTTTATAAAAATGTATTTTTAATGACTATAGGGATTTTATATAAATTTTGTCCTTAGGTCTAATTATATGGATAATTATATTAGTAAATTTTATAATATTAAAATATTCTTGCATTTGTATAATAAACTTCTTTTGGAGACAATTTGTTTTTCTTTTTTTTTTTTTTTTAAAGATGGGGTCTCACCGTGATGGCCAGGCTAGTCTTGAACTCCTGACCTCAGGTTGATCCACCCACCTCAGCCTCCCAAAGTGCTAGGATTACAGGCGTGAGCCACCGCGCCCGGCTGACAATTTCTTTTGCTTTGCTGATGGGATGAATTCCAGTTTTTAACATTTTATTTTGGATTTTTATATTACCATTCATTAGTGGAATGAATTTGTAGTCCCTCCTTCCCTTTTTTCTTTTCTTTTTTTAATCTTGTCTAGTTCTTCTTCTTCTTCTTTTTTTTTTGAAATGGGGTTTCACCATGTTGGCCAGACTGTCTCGAACTCCTGACCTCAGGTAATCCACCCGCCTCGGCCTCCCAAAGTGCTGGGATTACAGGTGTGAGCCACCACACCAGGCCTAATCTTGTCTAGTTCTTATTTCAATTTTGCTTTCTCAAAAATAATTAGAAAGTTTTTCTTCTTATTCTACCTAATAGCATTTATTTATTCATTCTTTAAAATTTTGGTGGAACCATCTGAGTCTTGTGCTTTTTGTGGGGGAGTTAGTTTTTTTTTTGTTTTTGTTTTGTTTTTGTTTTTTGAGATGGAGTTTCACTCTTGTTGCCCAGGCTGGAGTGCAGTGGCGTGATCTGGGCTCACATCAACCTCTGCCTCCCAAGTAGTTGGGATTACAGGCATGTACCACCATGCCCTACTAATTTTGTATTTTTAGTCAGGCTGGTCTCAAACTTCCAACCTCAGGTGATCTGCCCACCTCTGACTCCCAAAATGCTGGGAGGTGTGAGCCGCCATGACCGGCTGAGAATTAGTTTTTTTTTTAACTTCATTTCCTTCTGAAATCATTTTTACTTTCTGAAATTTATTGATTTTTTTGAGGCCAATATTTAGTCAATTTTCCTGAAAGTTTGGAAGATGTATTCTCTGTTTTCAGCAGTGTTAAAATATAATATTTACATATACCTTATTAATTGAAATTTAGACCTATGTACTTCTGTTTGTCCATTTGATCTTTTATGTAGTGAGAGAGTAAGATTAAAAGTTACTAATAGTTATTTCTATTTCTCCTTCATCTTCTATGCTTTTTGGTACGTATATATTGATACCATGTTATTTGGTTCATAATGGTTAACTTCTAAAATTATATACTATATATATGTTTTTAATGTATATGTTATATATATATATATACACACACACACACACACACAGAAATGCATTAGTCGTATGTGTACAGTTTGATGAATTATTTCAAAATGCACACACCTGAGTAACCACCATCAAAATAAATAATAGAATATTACCAGACAGTGCTTTGCTTTCCAAATTATTCCTTTTTTTTTCTCACATCAAGGTTTAGTAACTTTACTGGGTAGGATATGTCTCAGTGTTTTGGGTCAATATTCTCTGGTACATGGTACATTCTTAAAATGTTACATCAGGAAAGTTATCTCTTATATTGGCTCCATTTTCTTATTCTGTTCTTTTACTTTTGGAAATAGAATTATGTATGGGTTGGATCTCTTGCTCTCTTTTTTTTCTGTTTCTAAATTTGTTTTATGAAGGCAGGGTCTTACTATGTTGCCCAGGCTGGTCTCGAACTTCTGGGTTCAAGTGATCTTCCCGCCTCTGCCTCCCAAAGTGCTGGATTACAGGCGTCAGCCACCTCACCTAGCTCTTGCTATCTTCTATATTATTTTTTTCTAATTTATTTTAGTTCTTTGTTTCCATCTTATTCTGCTTATTATTTTCCATTTCTGTCTTCTTTGCTTCTTGCTGTGTTTTCTGTATATTCTTTAACCTCTGCTTTTCTTTTGATTTTGCCTTTGCTTCCATTATATTTTTTCTTCTTATTTTCTGACATTTGTCAGATTATATTTCTTTTCCTTCTGTTGTTTTTGTCATTTCTTTTTTCAGTTTTTCATTTTTTCCTTAAGACTTTCTTTCATTAAGAAATTAATTCATTAAGCTTTCAGTACAATTCATAATAAAATATATGATCATAATTTTAATCTGCAGTTGATTTTTTGTTGTAAATTCTCTTAGTTTCTAAGTTTTGCTGATGTTTTCCTCCCCTATATCTTAACAGTATCTTCATATCATTCCTTTGCTGGTTTATTTTTAATTCATACATTATTGACTTAATGAGATTTTCCCTGGATCTGCTGTGTACATTTGAGTATGTGAGGAGGGGCATGCATATCGCTCCAGGTCAGCTGGTTATCACAGCACCAGGATTCTGTGATTCACCACTGCTGTGACTTTGGTAACAAATTTCAGAATTCAATGCTAGAACAGGAAATTATGTTACATTTTAATAGGGGCAGAAAACTGAAGATTCTTTTGTTCTTCTTTCCTCAGCTTTCTTTAGCACAGTGCTTTATGATATGGAAAAACACGTTTGGTCTCTGTGTGCTGCACATATAGATGTGTGTGTGCACGTGCATTTCACCATGTTATAGCAGGGCAGAAAAGGCAGTAGAACTATGCCAGTATTTGGCTGGTTATTTCCTTTTTACCAATTTTAAAGTAGCAGATAAGACGTTTGGTTATGGTTAAAAGGTCATGGAGACAAAGTCAATAACAGACAAATCTTTATTTCCCCTCCCCTCTTAGTTTATATCTCAAAGGTTACAACACCTAAGATGGGCACACTGAGCTTTCAAGTTTTTCAAGTAACATATAGTGCTCACCTGTGGAAAATTATACATGGCTAGAAGTGAATAAAAATACAGAATAGATGGCTATATTGATTTTTGCCCTAATTAGTGATAAAATGACTGCATTTGATTTTTATGGAATAAACTATTTGAGTGATCAGATTTAAAAGTGTCACTGCCTTTAGTTACGTGTTTTATACTGTAATCACAGAATTCAGGGTTCCAATCCAACTTTTTTCTCATTAAATTTAACAAGGGGGCATGTGCGGTAGCTCATGCCTGTAATCCCAGCACTTTGGGAGGCAGAGGCGGGTGGATCACCTGAGGTCAGGAGTTCAAGACCAGCCTGGCCAATATGGTGAAACTCTGTGTCTACTAAAAATACAAAAAATTAGCCAGGCCTGGTGGCTGGCGCCTGTAATCCCAGCTACTTAGGAGTCTGAGGCAGGAGAATTGCTTGAATCCGGGAGTGGAGGTTGCAGTGAGCCAAGATCGTGCCATTGCACTCCAGCTTGGGCAACAAGAGTGAGACTCCATCTCAAACAAACAAACAAAATTTCACATGGAAGCCAAAAGAAAATTATCTTCTTACTTAAAACAATAGCTTTTCAAATTTAACAATTTTTTTTTTACTAATGCATTATATAAGTATTTTTACCTGAGATTATGTTAACTATAAAACATTGTACTAAGTGGCTTAGGACCATAAATATTAAAATGTAGGGTCTCTTCCTGAGCTCATAATTTACTAGGGATGATAAACACATCTAAAAATAATTTGGAAAAACTGTAGGCATGAATAAATGAGAAATTAATTCTGACTAGAGAATCAGAGAAGACTTTTGCTCTCTGGGAGAGTTGGGATAGGGAAGGGTAGGTATTGTAAAGTAGACTTAAGGGAAAAGGTCTCTAAAATGATTTTTGAGTTTGGAGTCTGCCGGAGGTCCGGTTAACACACATAGCATGTCCAGAAAGACTTGAGACAGAGGTTTGTAGCATGTGAGACACTCTGATAAATAAACTCAGAAGTTTTGAACTTTAAAGGATCATTGTGCTCATTAAGATCATTTTGCAAATGAAGAAACTGCAGGCAAGAGGAATTAATTAATTCCTTTAATGTCCCAGAGTTATTGGAGACCATGCTGAGACTCAAACCATGGACCCCTGTTTCTTGGTTCAGTGCTTTATCCGGTCCATGCACTCCCTCTAGAAGACAAGGATCAACCTGAAGAAGTCTTTGAATGCCAGGATGGTCTGGGAAGATTAGGTCTATAATTTGAATATATTGGAGAAAAGAGGAGGTGGAAGCAAGGAGATCAGTTAGGCAAAATCTGGGTTATTATAAGAAAAGCCTATCTCAATTCCATTTCGAGGTCTCACAATGCCCTGGGTAGCTAGAATGTTTCCTAGAACGTTTATCCACCCTTCTATTTTAAGGCAGTATATAGACATGCAGGAAAATCGAAGTGTTTATGGCTGTGTTTGCTCTGTGGGAGCACTGGCATGAATAACAGAATCAAGACCTGCATATCTAATATGGTGGTACAGCTTTGCCCTCTTGTCACCCTAGCCATATTACATATATTGCTTCTACTCTTTGGGCACTTGTCTAAAAGGTCACTCCTCCCAAGGTCACTCTTCACAAAGGAAATAGGATTCTAAAGCAAATTAGTACTTTATGCAGACATAAAATCAACACATATAATTTAATGATCAGATTGAAACTCATTGACACTGATTTCATTCAATATCAGCACATAAGTACAGCCTTTCATATTTTATCACTTTTTCTCTCCTTTAAAAGCTGATTATATTTCAAGTTCATCTTTTGTCTAAGCAATCAATTCTCAGGAAAATTGGCTGTCAAGCCTACAGCCTGAAGAAAATAAAAAGAGAAGAATATCAATAAGCTTCCTGCTGCTTTGTCCTTTATAAATGCCTTGTATGCCTGTTGCTTATTTTCTGAAGCTAAGCAGTTGGCCTCCAGAGGGAAAAAAATGCCCAGGAACCATCCACTTTAAGGATCTTGGCATTTCCTCTGGGACCAGTTAATTAGCTTCTTGGGTTTTCTCATTTGGATTAAAGACAAATTAGAATAAAGAATTATTACATTAATGGCACTATATTTCTGATTTTAAGTTTTGCTTGATATGATCAACTTCAAGTCTAGCAGCCAGAAAGCAGGATGCACAATTAAGACAATAGAGCTATTATGAGAAGTATAATTACTTCATAATTGGGTTTTTATATTCACTACTAATTACCATGTACCACAATGGTTACAGTTCAAAAGTAATGAAAATAATGTCCATAGTTATGAGCTTTTCAATTTAATTCGTATGTAATTTTCTACTGGTTATAGCTCTGTGGTAATTCCAGCCATAGTGAATTTAGTGATAATTAAAGTAACTTTGCATTATAATCAAACAGTTACCTTTGGGAATTGATGCAAGCCCATAATCCACTTGATTTTTTGTCCTGCTCTAAGTAAAAGCTTTTCAAGTGCTTTGAAACCTAGAAATTTAGTTTTATTGAGAGATCAAAATTTTGAACCTTCAGAGAGCATATGTTTTGCTAATCTGAAAGTAAAAAAAATCCTTTTGAATTTTGAAGTTTGATAAGCCTGAAAATGTGAACTCTACTAAGTGATTGATTTCCCAGTTAACTGAATAAAATAGATGTTGTGACTACATTATCTTCATCCAGACAGTTTAAGACATTCAGTACATAAATCAGATTGTTCCATGGCAGCTGCTTTCTATAGTAGATCAATCATTGAAGAAAATTATGGAAATGTACATAATAAAAATTGAGAGTTCAAGAAAATGTTATCTTTAAAGTCTTTAGAAAATTCCAATATACCTTTGACAAATATTCATATGTATTAAGAAAATGAAATTCTACTTTCAGAAGGTAGGTTCTCAATAGAAAGAACAATGAAAGTCATATGGGGCCAGGCCCGGTGGCTCATGCCTGTAATCCCAGCAGTTTGGGAGCCTGAGGCTGGTGGATCACCTTGAGATCAGGAGTTTGAGACCAGCCTGGCCAACATGGTGAAACCCCGTCTCTATTAAAAATACAAAAATTAGCCTGGCATAGCAGTGCGCACCTGTAATTCCAGCTATTCAGGAGGCTGAGACAGGAGAATCACTTGAACCCAGGAGGCGGAGGTTGCAGTAAACTGAGATCGCACTCCAGACTAGGTGACAAGATTGAAACTCTGTCTCAAAAAAAAAAAAAAGAGAGAAAGTCATGTGATTATTTCTCTCTAGTTTTCTGTTATGCCCTCCATTTGCTTAAAATCGATGTCACCTTGAATAAGTATTTTACTTTTTCACATCTGAGTCTATTTTTATACGTAATAGGAAAATCACACTGCTTATGTCCAGGAGTAAACCCAAAAAATAGTAGATGATTCAGAAGACTGTTGTGTTTGCACTAGAACACAAATGAAAGGTTACAGTATTGGGTCCCCGAAAACGCAGCAGCAAGCGTCAATCAGTGTACTCAATGTCAATCTTATGGTTCATAGTTTAGTAGCACCACTTTGGGATTAGGTCAAGGGCTTGATTTACATTTTAAAAGGATTTCAAACAAACAAAATAAAGGATATGTGAGCAAGACTGTACAGGCCTACACATCCTAAAATGTTTATCTGCCCTTTATAAACAAAGTTTGCTAATTCTGCCTGTCTAGGCTTATAAAACTTTCTAGGACCCTTGAATAAGAAATGCTAAGTTAGCCGGGCACGGTGCCTCATGCCTGTAATCCCAGTACTTTGGGAGGCTGAGGTGGGTGGATCACCTGAGGTCAGGAGTTCGAGACCAGCCTGACTAATATGGTGAAACTCCGTCTTTGAAAATATAGAAAGAAGGAAAGAAGGAAGGAAGGAAGGAGGGAGGGAGAGAGGGAGGGAGGAAGGGAGGGAAGGAAGGAAGGAAGGAAGGAAGGAGAGAAAAGGAGAAAAAAGAGAGAAAAGAAATACTAAGCTATGTATCTTTATTATTATTATTCAGGTCTATAAAATAAAGCACTTTTCTGTCCTCCAACCTATTGATATTTGCAATCAGGGTTATAGCCACTTATGCCTCAAGGATGGCATGTTTGTCACATTATAAAGAAGCTCATTGCATAGCAAATATTTTGAGACATAGGACACTCATCACATTGTGTCATGTAGTTTAAAGCTATTAGATTTGTTCATGTACTTTTTTTAGATGCTTGCCATGGTTTAACTGTGTCCCCCAAAAAGAATATGTTAGAAACTTAATCCCTAGTGTAATAGTGTATTTGGAGGTGGAGCCTAATGAGGGGGGCTTCACCCTTATGAACAGAAAAATGCATTATTGAGGGAATGGATCATTATAAAATGGCAAGTTTGGTCCATTTTTTTCCCTCCTCCTTACTTTCTGACCTTCCACCATGGGATGACACAGTAAGAAGGCTGTCACCAGATCCTAGCACCTGGATTTTGGACTCCTCACCCTCCAGAACTATGAGGAAATAAATTTCTGTTCTTAGTAAATATCCAGTCTTAGGTATTAATATTTTATTATAGCAGTACAAAATAAGACAATGCTCAGACTAGGACAATGCTCAACATTTGAGTAGTCAAGTACTGGCGTGTCAGTTTGGCCAAGGGTAAAAAAAGTGCATAATGTCAGAGGGTCTAATTTAAATATGAGCTTTGGCCAGGCTTGGTGACTCACACTTATAATCCCAGCACTTTGGGAGGCTGAGGCGGGCAGATCACCTGAGGTCAGGAGTTCGAGATCAGCCTGACCAACATGAAGAAACCCGGTCTCTGCTAAAAATACAAAATTTGCCAGGCATGGTGGAGCATGCCTGAAGTCCTAGCTACTCGGGAGGCTGAGGTAGGAGAATTGCTTGAACCCAGTAGGCAGAGGTTGCAGTGAGCAGAGATCACGCCATTGCACTCCAGCCTGGGCAACAAGAATGAAACTCTGTCTCAAAAAGTAAAATAAAATAAAATAAAATAAAAGTGAGCTTTACTACTTATCCATGTGTGACCTCAGCTAACATAGCCAATTTCTCTTAGCTATAATTTTCACATTAGCCATACAGTCTAGTATCACATTCCAGAAATTTGTGATACTTAACAAGAAATAGTTAAAACATCTTGCTCAGTTTCTAGTATGTAGATTCTCAAAAAATGTTAATGAGAGTGAATTCTGAATCTGAGGTGAGAACAATGAATAAACGTTCACAGATTTAACTGCATGTTGGACCATAAAATAGTAATATCCATCGTGTATTACACAGTAAGGAATTGATTCCTTTTTTCATTCGGGTTAATCTTAACCATTTTCCTTACATCCTTATTATTGACTAAACTTTTTAGACATAACAAATTTTATGATTTCTATGTGGTTGCATACATTCTGTACTAGAAGAATCTTTATTTTAAAATGTTAATTATTATGTTAATGAGCTTTCTTATCTGGCATATCAGGTTTTTAAAATATTTATTATCTCACAGTTTCTGTAGGTCAGGAATCTGGGAGCAGCCTAGCTGGGTGAGTCAGGCTTGGTGTCTCTCATGAAAGTCATATTATTAACTGAGGAAAAACTATGAATTCACTTTATGAAATTATTTAAGTAGACATATCAGTAGATAATACAGGGTAACTGAATGCCTCCAGGAGAATCTATTCTAGATTAAAAAAAATATTTTTTTGAGATAGAGTCTCTCTCTGTTGCCCAGGCTGGAGTGCAATGCCGAGGTCTTGGCTCACTACAACCTCTGCCTTCCAGGTTCAAGCAATTCTCTTGCCTCAGCCTCCCAAATAGCTGGGTTTACAGGTGCCCGACACCACACCTGGCTGATTTTTGTATTTTTAGTAGAGACAGGGTTTCACTATGTTGGCCAGGCTGGTCTCAAACTCCTGACCTCAGGTGATCCACCCACCTTGGTCTCCCAAAGTGCTAGGATTACAGACGTGAGCCACCATGCCCAGCCTAGAGTGTTTATGTATCATTCATACACACAAGTTTTTTTTTAATTATTTTTATTTTTATTTATTTATTTTTTTAAAGAATGAAAGAGAGAAAGAAAGAGGAAGAGGTTTTAGAAAAAGAGAGAAAAGGAGAAAGAAAGCAACAGCAAAAGAAAGAAAAAAATGAAAGAGAAAGAAAGAGGAAGAGATTTTAGAAAAAGAGAAAAGGAGAAAGAAACAGCAAAAGAAAGAAAAGAATGAAAGAGAGAAAGAAAAAGGGAGAGAAAGAGGGAGAGAGAATAAATAGGATTCTTGTTTTATTG
>CAUYQU010035004.1:0-29123 GCA_963574635.1 Cheracebus regulus
CCTTCCTGTCTCCATTGTTAAGCACAATTATTGGCATAAAAGAGGTTTTTAATACCCATTTTTAAACTGCATTCTAGCCTGGGCAATAAAACAAGAATCCCATTCTCTCTCCCTCTTTCTCTTCCTCTTTCTTTCTCTTTCGTTCTTTTTTTCTTTCTTTTGCTCTTTCTTTCTTTCTTCTTTTTTCTCTTTTTCTAAAAAATAAAAAATAGAATTGACATATAGATTAATGGGGGAAAAAAAAGAATGGGAAACATAAACTTCAGAGAGATAATAACTACCTTAAACTAAACTTGAATTCTGTATTATGATAGTTGTGAGAGAAGGAATAATAAGAGAGAGGAGATATTTAGGAAAATAATAAAACAGAAGAACGAAGGGAGAACGAAACAATACTTAAATTTTGAAGAGGTAAGGAAGGGATAAATAAGTAATAGATCTATAAATGAAAAACAGAATACAAATAGAAATATAGCCACAGAACAGTAGAATAGTAAAAAGAAAGTGGAAGGGAAAATAACTTATCAAGAGAAACACCAGGATATCAGGGGAGCTTTTTCAAAATACATGCACCTTTTTTCTCTCCTCTACCTCCCAAATTCTGAAATATACATGAAATTCTGTTATTTGTATAGAGTAGGCTGGGAAGGAAAGGAGTGTTCATAGTTTTATTGCTTCTTGTCAGGGTTCTATAAAAGACTAATTAGAGTTTTAACCACTGTCTATCCAGTCATGGAGTGAACTTTATTCCTGATGCCTCCAAAGGCTCTCATCTGTATGGAGTTATTATTGCACCCTATCAGATGAGCCATCATTTTCTGGGAATGTGGTATGAAGGACAGAGAAATAATACCATAGGGATCAGGTGAAATTGAGTTGGGTTTGTTCATTGTTATGACTTGGTCTATCCAGAGAAAGCATAGTGTCAGCATAACACATCTGATCATAAAGTATTTCATATTATCTGACTTCTTGGTATTCTATGATAGGAAAAAAAATTGTGCAGAAATTATTTTCTAAAGGACAAGAGAGCCTTTGATATAATAATATCATGCCTGCAAGCAAATAACTTCTAGAAAAAGAGAAGAAATGCTTTGGTCAAATTTGGTTTGGTTAACAACCAATGAAAGGACTCTTATTAGGATGAAAATCTTTATATTTAACGAGGTTCTCCTTACGAAAAGGAATGGACGCTGTCTCTGTGTCGCCACTTGCCTAGAGAAGCAAAGATACCAAAGTTCAACCCAGTTTTTCAAGGTCAAGAAAAGACCCTTTCTGAAATTAAAATAAGCAAAAATGGGACCTGTCTCACAGATAGGAGTGGGCATATAGAAAAGCAATCCTCTCCATGCTCACCTTCCTTTTCTTAAAAAAACAAAGTTTGTATTGATTGTTGAAAAGATAATGTTTTCAAAATATTCAGAATTGCATATCAAAAAGACAGGCCTGCAATGTAAAGATGTTAAAAAAAAAAAGAGAGAGAGAGAGAGAGAATCTCTTGAATTGTGCTGTAAACTGCTAGCCTGATGTAAGGAGTCACTTAAAAACAAAAGATTATTAACTGAAGGTTGTCCTGCTATCTATGGAATCTAGAAAGAGGAGGCTGGAATGCAAGAAATTTTGGGCGTTTTTCTTACCACGCCTTTTTGCACGTCCTCAGGCACACTGAGCTCCTTCTTACCTTTGGGCCTTTCCCCTTGCTCTTCTGGGGGCCGTGTAAGTTTTTCCCTAACCTAGAGCACGTCTCACTTCCTCACTTCATTGACTTAGGGCTGCTTAATCATGGCCTCCTCACAGAAGCCTGCTCTAACCACATGTCTTAGTCTGTTCAGGCTGCTATAACAAAATGGCCTTAGACTGGTTAATTTGTGGACGACAGAATTTACAGCTCTCAGTTCTGGAGATAAGGAAGTCCACCCTTAGGGCACCGGCAGTGTCTGGTGAAGGGTCACTCCTAATAACCTTACTGCTGCATCCTCTTTGGTGGCAGGAGGGGCACACAGGTCCCCTCCAGCGTCTTTGACGGGGCAGCACTCTTATGACCTGACCGCCTCCGAAAGCCCTCACCTCTGATTACTATGTTTTCGGGAATTAAGTTTCAACATATGAATTGGGGAGAACATGATCTTATCTAAAATTGCTCCCTCTGTTTCCCTGTATTTTCCAACTCAACGCTGATTTTCTTCATATCATTTCCTACTATCTGTCTTCAAGATTCTATTCCTTACTTATCTTGCTGATGTATTTAAGTGTTTTCTGTACTAGAATGTAAGTTCGGCGAGGGAGCTGTGTTTTCCTCACTGTGTCTATCTCAGTGTCCAGGGCAGTGCCTATATCTGGCACATAAGTGAATATTTCAGTAATCTTTGTTGAATAAATGAATGCTTGATGGGAGGAAAAGATTTTGACTATTCATTACAGTTCATAGAATAAAAATATCCCTAATATGAAGAGGGCAAAGGCTTGACTACCACAACTTTATGAAAAATTCACTTAAGTATATCCATTCATTTCTCTAATAGCCTGCTGAACCTATAGGACATGAAGCAGTGTGTGGGTGCTGTATGTGGACAGGGTGCTGGTCCTCAAAGAATGACAACTGAGAGGTGGAGTAGAACTCCCCTGGGTGATCTCTGGGGGTGCCAGTCACATAGACATGACATAAATCACATGTCTCTAAAGCTACGAAGTACCACCTGTCCCACGGTACACAGTAGCCCTAGGAGATAGGTATCTCTCTTCTTTTTGTCTAACTGGTACTTCCTGTCAATCCAGACACCATGCAGACTTTCATTTATTCATTCAACAAACATTTATTGAGCATCTGCTACATATAAGTGGCTAGAGGGGATAATCTCTAAGCAGAGTTTCTGCAAAGAAGCACTTCTACCTCTATAGCTGTAGTGGTAATGGCATTTATTGCCAGGCAGCCTTCAGTTCAAGACTTTGCTTCTCACGTGTGGGATGAGTAGGAGTTCTCCAGATGTGGAAAAGAAAGGGTGTGATGGACAGGGGCAGAGTAAGAGCAAAGGCCCAGGGTTTGGGAGTGCAGGGGACGGAGTGCAGTCTGGCAGCAGCCGCAGATCTGGGCATGGACAGGCCCCAGGTCACACAGGCCTCTCTGAGGAGTTTCGGGCGTTATCTGCTAAACAGTTCTGGGGATCACACTGGGGTTTCTACGAGCTTCCTGGAGGAGTGTGGGGGGTGGATTGGATGGGGGGGGGGTGGTGAAAGGCCTGGGGAGCAGCACCATGAATAGGAAAGGAGAGAAAGAGGATGGCAGGGGAGAGGGAGGCGAGCAGGCAAGACCCTTCCCTGGTCTCCGGCTTGGGCGCCTTTGAACAGCTGCCTCCTTTACTGCGGCAGGACCAGCAGGGGAAGAGCCGGGTTAGGGTCCCGGTGAGACGAGCAGGAGAGCGGCCCCGCACTGCCCAGGGCAGGCTCGTTCCGACGCTCCTCCTGCGCGTCCTGTGTGCTTCCCTTCTTCCGCTCGCCCCTGCACACAGCCCTTCACACAGCGCTGTGCTAAGCCATGGTGGAGGCTGAGGCCGAAGGAAAAGGACCCTGCCTTCGTTTAACATGTTCCCTATCTCGATCATTATGGGTTTTTAGCCATAATTCTGATTTTAAATATGTCATATTAAAACAGTATTTATCTTAATTACCGAGTTCTTTGGCACCCCCTTAAAATTTGCACGTGGGGTGAGTGCCTCCCTTGCCTCAGCCTAGTCCAACCCTGGATCCCGCACCATCCTCCATCTGCAAGCTTCTTAAGCACAGAGACTGGACCTAATCATTTCGTAAAATCCATAGTACTTACCCTAGCATCTGATACATTTGAAACGCACCGTCACTTCATCGAATTAATATAAATAACAAGCTATAGAACAGGCCCTTATTTGTTCTACGAATGAGCTAGGCTTTGTTCCAGGAACAAGTACGTGTAGTTTAACATAAGAGTTTATCTTTTGAGAAACTCGGACAGGGAGAGGGGACATGGGCGTGCAGCATGAGAGGAGCACGACAATGGAGACTAGGCAGAGGCTGAGGAGGAAGACCTGGGACTCATTCATTCCCTCAGGGCTTTCTTCTTTTGACACGGAGTCTCACTCCGTCGCCAGGCTGGAGTGTAGTGGTGCCATCTTGGCTCACTCAAACCTCTGCCTCTTGGGTTCAAGTGATTCTCCTGCCTCGGCCTCCCAAGTAGCTGGGAATACAGGCACGTGCCACCACACCCAGCTAATTTTTGTATTTTCAGTCGAGATGGGGTTTCACCATGTTGGCCAGGATGGTCTCGATCTCTTGACCTCGTGATCCACCCACCTCAGCCTCCCAAAGTGCTGTGATTACAGGTGTGAGCCACCATGCCTGGCCTTACTCCAAGGCCCTGAGGGAATCAATGAGGCCCAGGTCTAGAGTCTGGAAAGAGACATAGAGCTTCCACGGCCAGTGACAGAGAATATTTCAGGAAGAGGAGACAGTGCTAAAGGCGTGAAGGGATGGTGATGACTGGCTTGCTGGGGAAATGGAGCATGTGTGCGATGTTCAGTGGGTGACATGGCCACGGGGATGGGGAGGCAGTGGTCTTTTTGGCTCCGTCGGGAGCAGGAGGGAAGCATGCTTGTGGAGACCCTGTGGGGTGGGGAAGTGGCTGCTCTGGCTGGTGGTGGGAGGAAAATCACTGTGGCTGTGAAGGGAGGTGAGGAAACAGGTATGGAGATCAAACAGCAGGCACTGCGAGTGAGGGGGAACAGTCCCAGAGCAGGGAGGAACAGGAGCAAGTGCGTACAACACTTTGTGCTTAGGATGCATAGAAACAAAACAGAAGGCCATCTTTCTATTTTGATATGCAAACATTTAAATACATTCCTCTATTTAGATAGTTATGCAAACAATTCATAGTGACATTCATAGAATTCAAATACAGTAGAATTGAAAACGTAGGTGAAAAAACATTCACCTACACTTTACCACCCCAACAAATGAGCACTTTCATTTTTGTATCTTTCCAGGACTTTCAGGAAAGCCCATGAAATGCCTCTATCTCTGTAATCAGAGCATTGATGTGATCTTATGGTCAGAGAATCACGGACTCGAGCCTTTACTCAGCTCCTAGGATTCAAGGCTTTACTTGTCACATCTGAGTCCAGTGGATGTTATGCAATGAACACCTGTACTTCTCTTTGCAGTGCCTTTAGCAAATGCACGCTAGCTTTTACAACAGGACCCTGGCGAGGCAGCTTGAAGGGAAGCGGGGAAATGTGTGTCGCTAGCAATGTGAAAGGAAGCGTGAGTAAGCACGGATATGTCTAATCACCTTGCCAGCTCTAAGACACCAGGCCCAAAACATGCACGGGGTAGAAAGAAAGAAGTAAATGAAGCAGATTATATTGAAGGGATTGCAATTTTCCTCCTTTGCTAAGGAGAAAAGATTCTTGCTTATGTGGTCCATCCAGACTCTTCCTTTTTTATATAGAATTTGGGTATTGGGAAAAATGAACAAATAAAGAAGAGAAACAAACAAAAACAACAAAAACCCCTCAACCAAAGAGATACATCATAAATACCTGAGGTGAAAAAAGGGCAGAGGACACCAGGAAGTGGAGTGGTTATCTGGTGAGGAAATATTTAATAGTGACGTAGTGCTGGTAAATGTTTAATAACTGGCTTTCTGAAAAAAACTGTGTGTGTGTGTACATATCTACATATATTTATTATACATTTTTCTGTGAGGCACATAATTTGTAAATTAAATATGTAAGATTCTTTGTTTTTTTTGAGACAGTGTCTCACTCTGTCGCCCAGGCTGGAGTGCAGTGGCGTGAACTTCTGCCTCCCGGGTTCAAGCAGTTCTTGTGCCTCGGCCTCCTGAGTAGATGGAATTACAGGTGCATGCCATCACAGCTGGCTAATTTTGTATTTTTAGTAGAGACAGCCAATCTAGTCTCGAACTCCTGGTATCAAGTGATCCACCTGTCTTGGCCTCCCAAAGTGCTGGGATTATAGGCATGAGCCACAGCACTTGGCCATGAAATGTAATAGTCTTTATTATAAATTTTATATGTCCAATTGATTCTCATAGAATGTTTTCATTGATTTTTGCTGAATTCTTGTATTCATAGTCAACCTATGGCTGCAGCTGACAAATGAATATAATTCTAATGTAAGCATCAGTTAATATTTTTGTTAATGAGTTAGACATAAGGAAATAAAACAACAAAGAATATGCTGGAACTTTACACATTGGCCAATGATGTGAGTGACTTCTACACTGAATCAGATAATAGCTTTTAAATACTGAAAAAAGTCTTTTTTTTCAGAGATGGGGTTTTGCTATATTGCCCAGACTGGTCTCAAACTCCTGGGCTCAAACAGTTCTTCTGTCTCAACCTCCCTGGTAGCTGGGACTACAGGTATGTGCCACCATGCCTGGCACTTTTTAAAAAGTGTATTTTCTTAATATTTTGTGCTGTTGACAGTGTAATGGCTATAGGCATGACATGCTTTAAAGTTGAATCTGCATTATTAGCATTTTTCCATGACTTTCTTAAGTCAGAAAATCAACAGAACAATAAATCAAGTTCTGATTTGTAGGGTTTGTTGATTTCCATAGTGTAAATCCTCCCATCATGACCAATTTCAAGTTACCAAAGCAACATTGGACATGGAGTTGGGAACAGATGCCAACAGCACATTATATACATTATATAGTGTTTCCACCATACAGATGTATAGGTGTAAAGAAACTTCACGTGTATAGATAAAATATATAGTTAAATCTAACAAAATAGTAAAATAACTGGAAAGTGATGGATTTTGAGTGTTTCTTTGAAATGCTGGCTGGTTGCAGTAACTCATGCCTGTAATCCCAGCATTTTGGGAGGCCGAGGCAGACAGATCACTTGAAATCAGGAGTTTGAGACCAGCTTGGCCAAAATGGTGAAATCTCATTTCTACTAAAGATACAAAAATTTGCCGGGTGTGGTGGTGCATGCCTGTAGTTCCAGCTACTTGGGAGGCTGAGGCAGGAGAATCTCTTGAACCTGCGGACTGGAGGTTGCAGTGACCTGAGATCGTGCCACTGCACTCCGACCTGGGTGACAGAGCACAACTCCAGCTCAAAAAAAAAAAGCGTTATTGAGGTATACTTGATACACGATAGGTTGCACATATTCGAAGTACACAGTTTGACAAGTTTTGACAAATGTACACACCTGTGAAACCATCTGTGAAACCATCACTACAATCAAGATGGTGACTATATCCATTACTCTCCTAAATTTTCTTATGCCCTTTTGTAACCTCTTACTTTCACCACATCTTATTACTGCCCATTCAGACAACTGCAGATCTGCTTTTTATCACTATATGTCAGTTCTCTCTAGTTTGACATAAGTAGAAGCATGGAGCATATACTCTTCTTCTGTCTGACTTCGGCATCATTATTTTGAGATTCACCCATGTTGTTACATGTTTATTCCTCTTCCCCCTGAGTATTGTATATTTATTATCTCTGTTTTCAATTTACTTCATTGCAAGTTTATATAATTTAATCTTAAATAATGGCTATGTTTAACAACCTGCTGGCAAAATTCCTAAAAATTTAACAATTGTCTTTTTCAAGCTGGTGCAAGCCTGCTTTGGTATACCTCTGCTGGGTTGTGTGCATGTGTCTAACTTTAGACAAAGAGCTGAGAGACTTTGGGGCAGCTGCAGGGTTTGGAAGTAATTGAAAACGAATGAAAAGGAAAAGGGAATTTCTAATAAGTTCTTCTGTGTTCCCTATTTGGCAGCTTTTTTTTTTTTTTCCCAAGAAACTGCAGTAAAAATGCTAATTAAAAAAATTACTTTTGGGTTGCTGGCTTTTTGTTTTAATTAATGCATGACTGGACCACAATGCAACTAGGCTTTGGGTATTTTACATGAAGAACTTTTATTATTGAGGTCTCTAAGAGAGAACTAGGAAGCCAGGGTCAACTTGCATATGATTCAATGGGACAAATTATTAAGAGAGGGATTTAGAAGTAATCGTTGGCAGGATGCTGGAATTTGGCTGCTCATATACTAGGAAGTCATGACCACCCATTACTTCTCTCCCAAAACGTACTGGACAGGCAGGAGTGCAGGAGAGGGCTTGGGCTGAGGCATGGGTAAATTGACACTAGAGAGACATCATTTGAGATGTAAAGCCCACTGTGGTCAGGCATAGTGGCTCACACCTGTAATCCCAGTGCTGTGGGAGGTCTAATGGGGAGGATTGCTTGAGGCCAGCCTGGACAACATAGCTAGACCCTGACTCTACAAAAAAAATTTTTTTTAATTAGCTGGGCAGGGTGGTGCATGCCTATAGTCCCAGCTACTCAGGAGGCTGAGGTGAGAAGATGCCTTGAGCTCAGGAGTTTGAGGTTACTGTGAGCTGTGATCACACCACTGCATCCGAGCCTAGGAGACAGCATGAGATTCTATCTTTTTTAAAAAAACAAACCCCAAAACAAAAAAAAAAAACCTCACTGTGCACTGTCCTTAATATATACTCAGGTAGAGGCAGGATGTGCGTGTGGGGCGGTTGGGGGGTGGTTATTCTATGCTTCTTCACTGTAACCAACTGAAAGAGCCAGGAGAGCTGCAATAATAGTATTTTTTGAGTGTTTACCACATGTGAGGCACTCAGCCAAACACTTTACGTTATCTGATTTAACACTCAGAGCAATCCTGAGGTGAGCAATTGTATTTGTTTTACAGGAAAGTTAAGTCTTTTTTCAGAGGTCACACCAGGGAACGGTGGAGACCATATGTGAACTCAGGTCTGTCTGATTCATCTGGTCTTATCCCTCTACACTGCACAGCCTTCTGGTTTGCAGAACTCTAGAAAACTGAGTGTAAGGTCCTAAAATAGGAATTACAACTCTGGTTGGAAATTAGGGCCTTTAACTCAGTCACATGTCCCCGGCTGCTTAGAGAGTATGCTAGAGGTAACATTGAAACCAGCCAGAGTCTTTTAAACCTTATTTCACAGAAGCATGGATCCTCTCCAAAGGGCGACGGGGGTATGGACAGATTTTAGTGTGGAGGAATCGGCTCAAGTGTGCATTTGAAAAAAATATGTTGGAGAATGGCTGTATAAGTTGGGCTAAAGACACCCCAAAATGCGAGACAGAGGTTATTTCTCTCTTACGTAGTAGTCCAGTTGAAAGTCAAGCTGAGAGGCAATCCCAGTAAAGACCTTGGCTCATCCTGCTGTGAGTACTGAAATACAATGGCTCTTCAGATTTATTCTGAGTATGGACAAGGGAGCTGAGCCTTTATATCCCTACTTCAAGGGGATGTGGCAAGGGGACGCTGCCCTAGGGTGAGGTGGCCCTCTTCCTGGAGGAAGGCTGACTATGAAGAGTTTCTGCCAGCAGCGCTCCCAGCAGCCAAAGCAAGAAGTCCCTTATTCTTGCAGGGAGATCTGGAAAGTGCATCACTGAGTTCACCCAAGCATGCTCGGTTGGTTGTAGCTCTCAAAATACAACCTGAAGAATACCAGCAATGAAGAACTGGGAAGAAGGAAAGGACTACAGCAGAGACTGAGAAGGAATTCCTAAGAGGTCAAGTCCAGAAATGATCGAATCATGGAAGTAAGCGAGAAATGAATGTTCAGAAGGAACCTGTGTATCAGCAGTGTTTAATGCTTCAGAGAGACTGACAAAGAGAAGAATTTTGCCATCAGAAAGGCACTAGTAAATTTACTGAGCCATGCCAGGGGAGTGGTGGGTGCTAAAGCCAGATTGAAGGCAGGGGGAGGTTGAGGAATCTGTGGGAAGTGAGAAAGTGGGCAACCCGTTGCGGATTTCTGGTTGTGAAGAGGAGAAAGTCAGGGTGGTTATTGATTTGACAGAATTCTTACTCTTAATTTTTAGGGTGGGAGAAAGTTTAATCTGTTTATATGCCAATAGAAGGATCAAAAGAGATGGAAAGGTTACCGATATGGGAGAAGTGTGGGTAATTGGTGGCAACAGGGAGCTTTCAGAACACTGGCGGGATGATTAGATTTAAACCAGGAAAGAGAAAGACTGACACTGACATTTATCTAATGCGTTCAAAATGCCAGGAACTGCAGGGTAGTTTGGCTTTATTTAATCCTTTTGACAAATTATTCCAACAATTATTTTGCAGATTAGGTTTAGAGAAGGTAAAAAGCTTGCCCAAGGTCTCACTCCTCCCAAGAAGCTGTGTCAGAATTTAAGGCTGTACTTTACACAGTGAAGGAAGCACACACCTCATCCTCTGAAATTCAAGGAATGACAAAGGATGACTGAAAACAGGCAGAATGGGATTGGATAAGGGGCAGAAGTCTGCTGTAACAAAGATACATAAAACTCTTGTGGCTTAAGTATATTAAAATTGATTTATCCTCAAAGGAACCAGAATGAGCTATCTTGGGATGGTAAGTGGCTTTTCTCCATGAGGACAGTCAGAGACCCCAATCCTTTCCATCTTATTGCTCTGTAATCTCCTCTATATCCATATGGTGGATGTTGGCTTATGTCTGTATTGGTGGTATAGCCTGGGGTAACAGAAAAAGAGTATTCAGATCGATCTTTTGGAAGGTCCAGAAGTTGCACACATCAGGTTTGTCCACATCCTGTTTATCTGAAGTAAGTCACATGGCCACATTTAGCTGCAAGGGAGGCTGAGAAATGTAGTTTTTTTCCCTTAGGTGGCCATATGCCCCGCTAAAACGAGGGGTTCTAAGAAAGGGGAAAATGAACACTATGTGATCTTTCTAAGTCTTTTTATTAGAATTACTCTAGGGAAGTCATGTGACAAAACGGCAAAGGCTGCCCACATACTAGAGACTTACACAAAACAACTAATAAAAACAGTATTCTGTAACAGTGTTTAAAACGTGTCCTGTGGCAAGGAGTGTTTCCAGCAGGTTGAGAGGACGTACTCACTGTCCTTGCTCCGGCATCATTCCTCTGTGACTCTTGGCATTTCAGCATCTTTGGACGATGGTGACAGTGTCAGAGTGGACACAGTGCCAGGGCCTTTTTAGGTCCGGGTCACAACTGACCATAAGCGTCTGCCCATTCTCATGAAAGGTGGGAGCTGACAGAGACTCATTTTAGAATGGAATGAGGATGCTGTCTGATGGAGACACTAATGTCCACTGAGGAGGGGCCTGGGGCAACTAGTCCTCATCTTTAGCTGGTGATTGCCGTGAGGGAATGTGGCTGGTGTTTTTAGAAATCTGAAATTTTCTATAGAATCTGGGTATCTGGAGTTTTAGCATGTAATCTGGGGTTTTAGGCATGTAATTTCCTGATTTTTATATGCTAGCTTAAATATTTTAATGTAGACCAAAGAAGAACATTAAAAGCAGCTCTGGTCTCTGACCTAAACTCTCAGAACCATATTTCCTCAT
Organism: Cheracebus regulus; assembly: GCA_963574635.1. NCBI lineage: Eukaryota > Metazoa > Chordata > Mammalia > Primates > Pitheciidae > Cheracebus > Cheracebus regulus. The sequence goes on from CAUYQU010035004.1 coordinate 11,411, forward strand.
TTGGAACGTGCTGTCAATACCCATCTCAAGGGAGTATAGGGAGGATGGAAGGAAATAGTTTGTGGTCCTAGGTCAACCGTCATCACTGTCTCTGATTTTTTTCATGATAAATCTGCATTAGAATTAGCTAATTCTCAGATCTCCTCCTAGTGGCTAGGAAGTTCAGGATAGAAGTTCCAAAGAATGCTAAGAGGATGGAGTCTACAAGATTTACTGAAATTGGCTGTTCTGATTCAGATCTTCAACACTACCCTGATTTACATTCCCCAACATTTTCTTTTGGAAGTACCATGGTCAAAGGTTTGAGTCTAGCTAGTCTCATCAACTAGCTTGGATTACAGAGGCAGATAGTCCACTCTCTCCTTACCCTTGTTAGTTGTGGGACTTTGGCTTAATTATTTAACATCGCATGGCCTTACCTTTCTTATTTGAAAAGTGAGAATAATTATAACTTACCTCGTAAAATAATTGTCAGGATTTAGCAAGATGACACAATAAACCCTAGTGTACATTGTCAAGCATATAGTAAGTATCCAATAAATATTAATTGCAATAAACTGTTATTTCTTACCCAGGTGGAAGATACAAAAATAGGTTTTTTATTGTTTTGATTTTTGATAATACTTGTATTTTCAAGCAAACCACTTTACTTCATCACTAGACTAAGTAATGAATAAAATCTTAGGAAATATTGCTTCCACTATTTTTTTGTACAACTTCTTACAATAAGAGGATAGTGTCAGGTGTAACATGCTCTAAAGCAACAAAGTGACCTTTAAAGAAAAACAATTTATTCATAAAATAAATCAGCAAAGGAATGAGGAGAAAGGTCTTCTTTTATATTGCTAGCAATGAATCTCTGGGCAAATGCATTGTTTTGCATGGCTTGTGCCGGTTACAGGCTGTGTATAAAAGTTTCTTATTTCAAAGCTGATGGATTCCTATGAAAAGGAATGTTGAAATTTACTACGGTAAGATATACACAATCTGTTCTACAGAAAGCCCCACAGGCAAAAACAGTGGATGCAAAATACAAATAGTGAATGAGTACTTCCCCTAAGTTGTCAATTAAGTTACTTTTCAAAATAGACACATTTACATAGACTAATTAAAGCTATGGATCTTTCTTGTCTTTGTTGCTATTAGTCATAGTAGTAGCAATAAAAACAATAATTATTGATGTTAATTGGGCTCTCTCTATGGGCCATACATTGAGTAAACTACATTACATGCTTTATCTCACTGAATTCTCTCAACAATTGTGTGTTAGGACTATTATTATTCCCATTTTTCAGATGAGGAAACTGATGCTTAGAAATATGATCTAACATGTTCAATTTCATTAGCTTGTAAGTGGCCGGCTTGGTTTGCAACTTAGCACTGCTTGGCTCCCATGCTCATGATTCTATGAGGAAATGGAAATTCTGTTGGGTGAAATGGAAAGAGACAAAGAAAGATGTGATTTTTGGAGCTTTAAGCTGTTCTCCAGAGGGTTATGTCTAAATTGGGTGCCTCCTTGTGGGACTTTCACAGACAAGGAATTGGGCTGCTGGGTCTGAAGGGTGAGGGACAAGGGAAGCCAGAAGGTGCCCGAAAAGAAGCAAACAGAGAAGACTTTGAAGACTTTACAATTCTGGCAACAGTGTTGACGTCTCATGCTCATCCTTTGACACCCTGACCTACTTCCTCTGACTACAAATGGCTTTTATTATTGATGTTTGTGACCACCATTCTGGAATTCCTGGGAACTCCTGCTTTCATGTAGCCCGTCCTGTTGTCCTCATATGTACATTCACACTTGTTAGACTGTGATTGGAATTATGATTTTGCAATTACAGGCACGGTTTCTGGAGCCCCTCGGTTACGGTTCATTGACTCCAGCTGGTGCGGTGGGTACTCTGAGTGCCATCAGCCTCTGTCAGAAGACAGTAACATCTTGGTGACAGCTCTGACAGTCTCCCACTCTCCTGTGGAGAGGGAATGTTGTTTAGGACTTTGTACTGTTGATTGTGTTATGTATTTGCAGTGACACCTTCTTTACTTATATTGTTGAATCAAATAGTCTGAATCCCTTTAATGATACCAGTTTAACATATATCCTTACCTTGATCACTTTGAAACACAATTGGTAGTTTGAATGCATTTATCTACAACTACAAAATCTTGTCCTTGGCCATCTTAAGGGGAATTTTTGACAAAGAAAGCACTTGAGTATAAAGTTGTTGACCTTGAATTGGGTAAGATATAAACTAGACACACAACCATAAAAAGAAGAGACAGAAATGTTTTTCTGTGTAACAGGCTAAAAAAATTCCCCAAAGATTCTGTCACAATAAAACAAAAATACTATTTTCATTTTTTCCTGTTGTTTTTGGAGTTCACCAACTGCATCTTGTGTGTAAAAAAAAGTGGACATTGGGACATCTGGACTCTAGTTTTGACTTGGTCACTGTATGATTCAGAATTCCTTGGATTATAAGTTGAAGAAAAGGCAACTCAAAATCACTTAAGCAAAAAGAGAGTGTATTGCTTAAGTAATCTAGATATTTGAGCGTAGACTGGACCTAGGTACTTCAGAGCTATAAGTCACATCAGAAAGTCTTAATTGCTTTCCATCTCTCAGCCCTACCCTCTGCTTTGGCAGCTTCCTTCTCAGACTCCACTTGGCAGCTTACAGAAGTCTGGCCTCATTTCCTTCCAGGCTCTAGACCAGCATGAAAGGGCAAGAATCTTTTTCCCGTAGTCCTGTGGTTTGCTTGCTGGGACAGGCCCAAGTATCATGCTGTCCCTGAACCATTAACAGTGGTGTTTGGGTTGACCATGTCTGGATGGAGCCTCGCCCAGAGCCTGTTAACAGTGGAGAGGACCGATCCCCAGACAAAAGTTGAGGCTGTTACCGGGAGAAAGGAGAGTTAACCCTGGGGGATGTCAACACCACTCACTAATTTTCTGATCATGGGAAGGTAACTAAACCTCTGTGGAAAGTAAAGTTATTAATGTCTACTGAAAAAATAGATTGAAACAATAGTTTGTATACCACATGTACCTGTAGCAGTGCTCAATAGGCTAGAGTGCTGTACAATTTTGTGCTATCATTTTTATAAGTTTTTCTAGGATGAATATGTGGAGTGAAATGAATACATTTTACATAAAATAATGTACATTTTCAACCAGGTAATGCCAAATCGTTTTCTACTATCAACATATTCGTCTAGCACTTGGTGTTAGACTTTTTAGTTATTTTCCAATCCGTGGGCTGCAGGCATTATTATTGCATTTCTGGATAATAAGGAACATTTAAAAAATATTTACTATGTCAGTAAATATTTTGATTATGTCATACTTGTTAGTTATATTCTGAGATGTACTTGTTCATGTATTTTGCCTATCTATTGTGTTGTCTGTTTGCTTTTGTAACCATTTATGGTTCCTGCATTTTCAGGATACTAATATTTTGTTGGTTATCTTATTGCAAATATACATTCCCAGTTTGTGCCTTGCCTTTCCACTTTTTTATGGTGTCATTTTATGAATATAAGATCACAATTTTAATGTCCAATTAGCAATAAATCTCATCCTATAAGATTTGTGCTTCTTATGCTTCGTTAAGAAATCTTTCTCTCCTCAAACCTTCAGGTTATAAAGATATTCCTTCTATTTTCTTCTAAAAGTTTGAATGTTTCGCCTTTTGTATCTGAATTCTTAAATTCTCAATACGTTGGGACTTTATCGTGCATGCTGTAAGGTAGGTATTCAATTTCAAATTTCCTATATAGACAACCAATTGTTCCAGGACCATTTATTCAATGACTGTCTTTCTCTATTTCTGTGAAATGCCATGTCTATTATACATCAGATGTCCCTATAGACATGCATCTGTTTCTTGGCTATCTGTTCTGTTCCATTTTTGTTTTTCGGCCTTATTGCCCATCTCTGAGTCAGTAAGTTTTTTTTTCAAACCTAGGACTTGCACATTGCTTGTGATGAAATATGACAGGCCATGACACAGAGAATCAGTGATGCACCTCTGGAGCTCGTCCACATCCTATCGGATACCCCAACAGTGCTGTGCTGACCTGGCTTCAGTAAGTTTAATTAACTTCTGCCTAATAGATACTATTGCTAGTCCCTGCTCTTGTCCCCCTATTTAGGAACAAAGTCATCATTTGGGTTTTTTTTTTTAATCACTTATGCTATTTGAATTAAATAAAAGAGTTTAAAATGTGAGAGATTTAGAAAGGTTATGTGTATATATATAGATATATATATTTAAAATTATTTTTTATTTCTTTTGCCTGTAGAAAATCCGGAGAATGAAAAAAATTTTCAGGGGTGGCTAAAAAATAAGTCTCTCTAGGATCTATACCTAGAGGAAAGGGGGTTTGGTGATTAGCAAAGCTGGGTGAGAAGAAGAAAGAAAGGGGTTTCTCATAACCTGGAGTTTCAGGGCATAAACAGATGCTCCGAATAGGAAAAGTCCAGAGGGCAAGGGGGCCTTGTGGCTCTCTGAGCCCCTATGGCACACTATTTGTACTCAGTGAAATATGAGAATAAAACAACGGAAGATAAGAGTAGCCAGTTAGGATGTAGATTTAAAAATATATATAGCTTTTGTGAATCTGTCTTTTTAGCCTACACAATTTTTTCCTTTCTTCGAACAGGTTTAACTACCATTGTATGTACTATCTTAATGTGATTTTACATGAACAATACACAGCAACATGATTCTTATCTCCATGTTTTAATTATCTGGCCCTTCTCCAGGGGAAATGACCACCTTTGGTGTCCTTCAGAGAAATTTCTCTGTCTGCGGCACTCCCAAAGAACAGGCTTGAGCAAAACTTAGTGCGGCACTCCCAAAGAACAGGCTTGAGCAAAACTTAGTGGAGAAGCACTTTTGAATGGCTACCTACTTTAAATAAGCTAACCCAATTAGAAAAAGGTGGGAGAGGAAGATCTTAGAACTGAATGATTCAAATAGTCAGAAATGAAATGGTTTCACTCAGAGATTCCATCCAGGCTGTCCTGTCTGGCACACTGCACATGTATGTGGTGGCTACTGATAATAATTATAAGTATGCATTGAAGAATGTGGAGGAAAGCAGCTGCCCTAAGATGAACTGGACCAGAGCCACAGTGAATGGTGCCTGATTAGTTAAAATCCCTGGTCCTTGTTAAAATCACCATTCCACTCAACAGAAGCCAGCCAAGGAAGTACACAGCAAGGTTAAAGCTGGCATGTGCAATTCAGATATCGGCTGTGCTCTTGGCCTTTGACTTCTGCATCTGAACATGCTGACTCTATGCCATCTTGGATGTAGAAGTCAATCAATCCTCTTCTACTTTCCCAACCAGAAATCCCCTCATAAGCATTAACAAAGAAGGAAAAATTAGAATAAACCTTTGGTAGAGAAGATGGAGAATTGGGATTTATACTGTACATGCTACAGCAAACTAGTTAAAAAGTAATCTAAAATATTTCTGATTTACCCTATTTTTGGGGCCCACTCCCAAGGGAATAACTTTCTCTGGATCCTCCCATGCAGCTCCCAGACATGCTGGCCCTTTTCTCTACATCTTGCCTTCATTTTTCTTTCATTCATTCTTTAGAGCATCTCAAGTTCTTCTCATTATCTTATGCACAGCAAATTATCTACCATCTTTCATCATGATGGGGGGTGTTGAAAGGTTAAGGTTAGGGTTATGCCGGAGGCTCTTACATCCACTCTAAAGGGCTAATAATTTATTTGACAAGTGTTTATTGGGTGCATACCATGTGTCAAACACTGCTCTAAGACCTAAGGAGACAGTGTGGGCAAAACAAATAAAAAATCCTTACTATCATGGAGTTTATGTTCTAGTGGAAGGAGACTGTGTTAGTCTGTTTTCACACTGCTGATAAAGACATATCCAAGACTGGGTGATTCACAAAGAAAAAGAGGTTTAATGGACTCAAAGTTCCATGTGGCTGGGAAGGGCTCACGATCATGGCAGAAGGTGAAAGGCACGTCTTACATGGCAGCGGCCAAGACAGAATGAGAGCCAGGCAAAAGGGGTTTCCCCTTATAAAACCATTAGATCTCATGAGACTTATTCACTACCATAAGAACAGTACGGGGGAAACCACCCCCATGATGCATTTGTCTCCCACTGAGTCCCTCCCGCAACACATGGGCATTCTGGGAGCTACAATTCAAGATGAGATTTGGGTGGGGACACAGCCAAACTGTAACAGAGACAGACAAAATAAATAAAGAAAACAAATTAATAATTAAAATGTATACTATGTCAGATAATGATAAGAGCTACCTACAAGAATAAGACAAACAAGGGCTAAGGGATTCTGGATAGGGCACTGCAATTTTTACGGGGTGGTTAGGGAAGATTTTGCTGACAAGGAAATATTTCGGCAAATGCCTAAAGGAGCAAAGGGAGTGAATCCTGGATATATCTGAGGATAGTGCATTCCAGACAAAGGAACAGCAGGAGCACAGTTTCAGAGGCAGAAGTGTGCCTGGCTTGTTTCTAGGACAGCAAGGAGGCTCTGGTGGCTGAAGCTGAGTGAGCAAGGGCCAGAATCAAGGGAGATGAAGTTGGAAAGATAATTGGGCAAGATCCTGAAGGGCCTTATCCTGTGACTACTTTGGTATTTACATTGAGCAAGATGGGGACACATTGGGGAATTTGGGGCAGAGAAATGGCATGTTCTGATTTATTGGTCAAATCTCTTCATGGTCACTGAGCTGGCAGTAGACTATAGCAGGAACAGGGAAGCAGTAGTGACTGGAGAGAGGGTTATACCATAATCCAGTCTAGAAATAACAGTGGCTTGGAGAAGGGTGATTGAGATATAGGTGGTGAGGAGTGTTGGACTGTGGGTACATTTTTAAAAGTGTGTTAATAGACTTTGCCAATTTTTTCCATGGGCATATAGAGGAAATAAGAGGAGAGTAAAGAAAGACTTAAAGGTTTTTGGATTGAGTACTTGAAATAATGGATTGTTTTACTTTCAGAGGTTGAGGGTGAGGTGAAGGAAGTCCAGAAATTTGATTTTAGAACCATAAGTTTGAGACATCCATTAGACATTCTAGATGAGATGTTTTCTAGGCCCTTGGGTATAAAACACTGAAGTTCAGGGAGAAGTCTGGACTGGAAATATAAATCTGGGACTTGTAAACATACAAATAAGTGTTATTTGGCAGGCTGTGGTGGCTCACTCCTGTAATCTCAGCACTTTGGGAGGCCGAGGTGGGTGGATCATGAGGTCAGGAGATTGAGACCATCCTGGCCAACATGGTGAAACCCCGTCTCTACTAAAATACAAAAAATTAGCCAGGTATTGTGGTGTGCACCTGTAGTTCCAGCTACTTGGGAGGCTGAGGCAGAGGAATCGTTTGAACCCAGGAGGCAGAGGTTGCAGTGAGCCAAGATCGTGCCATTGCACTCCAGCCTGGCAACAGAGCAAGACTCCGTCTCAAAAAAAAATGTTATTTGTATGTTAATGAGAGTTGTTGATAACACCAAGATAGCTGATATGATCCAATGACACGAGATTCAAAGCTTATCAGAATATTTCATCTAAACCAATAATAAGCAGTTCCCAAGTGAATGTCTCTTCACACATCATTCTGGTTGGGTTGCAGATGTCTCGGACTCTATGTGCTCTGACCTCTTACTTCCTCTCTGACCAGTCTCCTGTGTTTCTTGTCCTGGCTCATTCTGTTTCTGGCTCACCGTGTTCCTTGCTGTTTTTTGAATATGCCACATGTGCTCTAATTGTATGGCTTTAACATTTTCCTTCTACCTGAAAGTCTTCATTCCCAGATATATGCAGAGTTTACTTGTTTATTTCCTTTGGGCCTCTCAATGTCACTTTATGCATTACTTCTTTCTTGCTGCATAACAAATTGCTCCAAAACTTAGTGGCTTAAAATAACGACAAATATTTATGATCGCACCTTTTCGGTAGCCAAGAATTTGGAAGCAGTTTAGCAGAGTGCTTCAGTGAGGTTGGAGTTCAGACTTCAGCCGGGGCTGCGGCCATCTGAAGGTTTTACTGGGGCTGGAGGTTCCACTTGCAAGCTTGTTTATCCACATGCTTGACAAATTAGTAGTCTTGGTGGGAGGTCTGATGTCCTTCCTGCATGGTCTTCTCCCAAGGGTGTCTGAGTGTCCTTATGCCATGGAGGCTGGCTTGTCCCAGAGAGGATGATCTAAAAAAGCAGAGTGGAAGCTTTGGTACCTTTTATGACCCAGCCTCAGAGGCGAAATACCTTAATCTCTGCTCGACTCTATCACACTGAAACCAGCCCCAATTTATTTGAGAAGAGACTATCCAAGGTGTGAACACCAGAAGATGAGGCCCATTGAGGGTCATCCTGAAAGTTAGCTACCACATCTTATGAGAGATGTCTTCTCTAAATAACCTGTATGTTATAGACTGAATGCATGTACCCCTCCAAAATTCAAACATCAAAACTTTAACACCCAGCATGACTATATTTGGAATAGGGAAGTAATTAAGGTTAAATGAGGTCAGAAGGGGCCATCGTCTGATAGGCTTAGTGTCCTTATAAGAAGAGAATCCAGGCAGCTCACTCTCTCTCCCTCCTCCAGCAAACACTGAAAAAAGGCCATGTGAAGATACAGCAAGAACTTGGCCATCAGCCAGCCAGAAGAGAGCCCTCACCAGAAACAGAGTCAGCTGGAGCCCTGACCTCGAACTTCAGCCTCCAGAATGAGGAGAAGATAAATGTCTGTTGTTTATGCTAACCAGTCTGTGATATTTTGTCATGGCGTTCTGAGCTAATACATAGCATAAAACAGCAACTTTCTTTCTCAGCACCTTCCATCCCTTTATCCTGATTTTTCTTCATAGTACTTATCACAACCTGATAATGTCTCTATTTATTTATTGTCAGTTTCTCCTTACTAGAGGGTAAGCTCTCTGAAGGCAGGCAATTTTGTCTATTTGTTTACTGTTTTATACTTGGGCCCCAAAACAATGTCTGGCCCATGACAGGTACTCAAAATTACTTGTTGAATGACAAATGAATGGATGAATATTGGATACTGAACTTTATTTTATTTCTATTGATTGTTTCTTTGGTGGCTGGGATTGTTCTTACTTTAGGCAGACTTTACATTCATTATACCCTAGCACCATTTCTGAAATCAGGCACAAAACAGAAATATTTTAAAATCTCAGTTAATCTTGTACATGTATTATTAAATTATAATGGGCTATCTGAAAATTAACGGAGTGAAATATAAGCTCACTTGAGAAAATTTTGAGTTTCCTTTCACTTGAGTAATAAACTGTTGGCAACTTGGAATTCTTGGGGCTGTTTTTCCTGCCTGTGGGTGAGCACTCTGTACCTTCGTAGAGAAGTGGAAAGAACAGGTTATGACCAATCCTGATGAAATACTACATGTGTTTTTGTGTATTCTGAAAGACAGAGAGACTGTAAAGAAATATAAAATAGACTTCTGTATATTCCAATTTTTCCATTATGCTTTTGTACTTCTGTAGTTAGAAATAAAAAAGTAATAAAGATTAAATTTAAAAAAGAACAATAATTTGGAAATAGGATAAACTCACTCATGTCTATGTCTGCTTTTTGCTGATCAGAATTTTTAGTTAATCTCTTTGACTACAAGCTTCCTGCCATGTAGTCAGGAGATAATAACATGGAACTCAGCCTTGATTTCTTACATAGAAAAATGTCACAGTCTTGGAGTGCGTTAGCTCATTCTTGTAGCCTTTGGCAAAGTCCCGAAAGAAAGAGAAGTGTTTAGTCCAAGCTGGCTCTTATAAGAGGAAACAAGACATACCCTTGCTATGTAAAATCCTTTTTGTTAGCAGAACCAGGGGCAGCTGGATTTGCTGACCAAGGACATCCTTTCATTACCAAGGATGGGAATTCCTGCCAGTCTTCCATGACTGGACATAAGATATGTTAAGGACAATTGTTCTGAACTGTTCTCCCTATTTGCTTTTGTCCAAAAGGGAGTCTACTGTGGCTACCTTGTTTTCTTTCTACCATTATTCTGATGAGTATGGTGTATTGGAAATATTTAAATTTATGTAGTCATATGTTGGTGGACTCTGAGAAGTTTATGCATGGACCTGACTTGGAGGAATATACATTCCTCAGAGACGCTGAACTTGGATCTAGATGTAGTAATGAGGTGAGACTTCTGATTGTCTCCCTCATGAAGCACCTTTTCCCATAATAAATGCTCCGGAGGGTAGCTACTACCATCCCGGTCATTGTTATGAATGCCACTCCCTTCTCCCCCTCTGCAGTAACACAGACACTGCCATGAATGTCACCTGTCTCTGGGCTTGCTTAACACTTACAAGCTTGCATTTCCATAGAAGCATGGACATGCTTATAGCCAAGGTTCTGAAAAAGCTAGAGCAACAAGAAATCAGCCCACTTTTAGCCAACAGTTGCTGGGAGAATCTAAGTCAGTAGGGATAAATTAGTCACAATACTGATATTGATGGACTTGGACAATTCTAATCAAACTAGAATGGGAAACACAGGGCATTCAGAAAGGCAGGTCAATACACAAGAAAACCCATTGGAAAAAAACACCAGTATAATGATTGGACTTCCCATCTTTGGCTCCTTTCCCGCCACCCCAGGGCGAGTCCGTACTGTCGTCCGCTCTTTCCTGCCCCGTCAGGCTCCCTTCTCCAGCTCCCTTCCTGCTACCTCACATAGCTCTTTTCTGCACGCCCCCACCCGTCACTTTTATATAGGCTTGACAGGCTTTTCATAGCTTTTCAGGAACAAGTTTCAGACTTAACTGACCTTATAAATACCATCATTTTATTTCATTGTCTTGGACTTGGGGAAAAATTATAAAATTCTTTTCCTTAGAACATGAAATCCAAGTGCTTACTACTCATCTAAACTCAGCTTAAAGCAAGGTCTTGTATTGCGCTGGTGGAAACATGACTGTCCTCTCCAAAATTATAAAGCTATAATGGGTTTTCTTTGGTCTGCATTATTTCATTGAAAGATTTGTATTAGTTGCTTACTTCAAAATGGTGAAGACATTTCACATACTAGTTTGGATTTCTGAAATTGTTTTTGAAAAACCAAAAGATCTGGCAATACTGAGCCCACATGTCTGCAGAACAAGGGCTGCTGGAGCTGAATTGTGGCTTCCCTCAATTCGCAACAGAAGCCCTTCTGTTCAGCACAGTTTCCACGTGGACAACTTCATGCATTCTTGGTGCCACCTTGGCTCTTATGGGCCGTTCAGTGTTTGACTTCATTGTTAGACAAAGTGTGTTGTAGTTTCTCTTTGAACTGTCTCACGCTTCCCCTGAAGCAGATGTTGGAATAGTGTACAGAGGTTGATGGAAGAGGCATTAACTATGATGAAAGAGCTACAGCCATTTTGTTTAGAGGGCTTACTCATTCATTTATTTATTCAGTCATTCATTCCCATGATCCTACTTTCTCTCCATTATTGCTTATCACTTCATTTAAATAGACATTATAAAAATTCAAACAGCACAAAAAGGCATGTGTAGAAAGCAGTGTTCCTCTCCCTCAAATCTTCTAATCTTCCTTTGCAGAAACTACCTCTGTTACTAGGTTTTTGTGTCTTCCTTTCCAGGATAGACTGTATTTGAAAGATATGTCCCACTTTATGTTATACCAAATGCTCACAGAATACAGACTATTCTGCATTTTCCTTTTTTTTTTGCTTAGTATCTTGCGAATCACTCTATATTGGTGTAGATTTGCCTCATTCTTTCTAAAGTCTGCATAGTGCTTCATTTTATTGAAGCATTATGATTTGTTTAAGGTTATTGATGGGTCTGTGGCTTGTTTTTAATCTTTTGTGAATACAAATGATGCTGCAATGAACATACCTGTATACGTTTACGGAGGGTAAATTGTGCCAGCATACTTGTTGGATAAATTCTGAGAGCTGGTATTGCTTGGTCAAAAGGCATAAGCTGTGGTGTGGGTATGCTACAGTTCACTCTCACAGGCTTACAAGCAGCTGATTTCCCTGCATCTCTTCCCAACTCCATGATCAATGACATCACATTGGTAACTTGCCATTGGCCATAGTGGAAGGATTTATATCATGGAAATATGCAAACACCACAACCTAGGGCTTAGGGCTTCCCTCCTCCCTCCTCCCTCCTGGAGAGCTGGTTGTTAAATGTTGCAATACCATAATTCAGTTCTGATACTAACTATCCAGAGTTAGCCCACGCCACAGGTTAAGGGCACAGTCCCTAAGAAGAAGACTTACCTCATTCCAGATGCCAGCCACAAGTGCAGGAATCAGTAGGTAACCCACAGTTTTGACAAACTAGCTACAAATTTGGGAGTTCCCTCAGCCCCCTTGGGTTTGATAATTCATTCCTTAGAATGATTCCTAGAACTCCAGAAAGCTGCATCTATAATTACAGCTTTATTATGAAGGATAGGAATTAGGAACAGCCAATGAAGCTACTCATAGGTGAAGCCTGGGAGGGTCCCAAATGTGAAGCTTCTGCGTCCTCACCCTGTGGCTTCAAGATGCCTCACTCTTTTGATACGTCTATGTGTTCAGCAACCAGGAAGCTCACTGGAGCTTCAGGTGTTCAGAGTTGTAATTTGGGTTTCCTTATGTAGGTAGGATTGGTCGACTCACGGGCCATGTGATTGTACTTAGTCTCTCTTCCCCTCCTCCCTCCTTTGGGGGGAAGTCAGGAGATTATAAACGAATCTCAGGTGTGCCAAAGCCCAACGCTTTAATCATGTAATTGGTTTTTCTGGCTTGGCCAACCCCTATCCTGTAACTACCTAGGAGCCCACCTTGAGTAACTTTATCAGCATAAACTCAGGTGTGGTCCCAGGAGCTCACCATGAATAAAAAAGACACTCTTATTTATTATCCAGAAAATTCCAAGGGCTTAGAGGATTTGTCCCAGGTTGCTGGGCTAAAGACCAGTCAAATTATTTGTTATACAACAAACACAACAGCATATCGCTGGGATGTAAGTATTTAAAAGTGTTGACACGTATTTCCAAATTGTCCTCCAAAGAGCTTGTACCAAATGTGCATTCCCACCAACAATGCATAAAAGTGTTTTTGAGGTGACAATTCTGACCACAATGATTTGTTATACTGGATCACCAGAGTGTGCCAGTTATTTCCTTGAGACTGAGCATGAGGAACTCTGGGTTATTTATATGCCATTGGGAGGATATATTTATATTCTTGCTGAGATTTTCAAATGCAACTAATGCTTGTAAATGTTTCTTATGGCTCTCTGCTTCCATTACTTGATCAAATAGTTGTTGGTAAGATTCACCGGCTATTAATAGAAATGAGAGGAATTCAGATACCTCACAGTTGGTTTTAGCTTTTCTATCATCACTCTTCCTCATTAGAAAATTTCTCTAAAGACTGCTGCCTTGCAAGAGTAGAGTTCATGCATGATACAATCTCACAACGTTGGGGAAGGCCATTCTGAAATTGTGACAATAAGAAGAATGTTTCAAAAATATCATTGTGCATTTTTACTATTTTCCTTCACTTGTAATGCTAATTTGTTCCAAAGCATCGTCAAATCCTGTTGGGTAATGTCTTGGTAGGATAGGTATGAAAAATATATAATCATTAAACAAAGATTATTTCTATTCATTAAAGTTTAATGAATATGTTATTCATATACATTAATTCAAGACTTCAAAAATAGCTTGGGTAGTCAGTAGGTTAAACAATCCTCTTGAAAATCTAGACCAACGTTGTATAATAAAGTTTTCTGCGATATTGGAAATCTGTATCTGAGCCATCCAATATGGTAGCTGCTAGCTACAACATATGGCTAATGTGACTGAGTAACCAAATATTTAATTTTATTTAATCCTAACTAATCTAAATTTAAATAATAGGTACATGTGTCTACTGGTTACCTTATTAGACCAGTTCTAGGTTATAAAGACAGATTTAACCTTGTTCTTTTCCTTTTTTCTGATTTCTGATCCCTTCCCCTAGTTAGTCATGGAAAATGAGGAAAATGAAAGGACCTAAACAGGCTCATTTCTAAGTGCTTGATACGTAACAATTCCTTTAATCCTCTCGACAACTGTGTAAGATAGGTACTAACACTATTTCTGTTTTATTAATGCAAATGAGAAAATTGAGGTTACATAACTTGGTTGAGGTCACACAGCTGGTAAGTGGTGAACCTAAGACTTGAATACAGAAAATGTGACTTTAGGAGACCATGCTCTTAACTGCAATACTACACTGTCTCTAAATCTATATGCAGAGAAAGTAATAATAACAAGTGAGCAGTATATTTTGTTTTCCAAATAAGCACTTGAGAATTGACATCAAAGGATCAAGGAAGCTGGGGAAAAGGGTGCTAAGATGAGAGCCCAGGAACAGGGTGGTGGCGTGGAGAGGTGTGGAGTCAGCCTAGCACCTTCCAGGGCCAGAGCCAGTCTGTGCATGGGTATTTATCCTCCACCTACAGACCGTCTGCTGACATTTGATTAAACACATCGTGGAGGCCCACACAGAGGAGCGGTGTCAACAGTTTTTCCCGGTGCTCGTGGGCCTTTCATCGTCAGTGGCTGTGGATTTTCTGGCACAAGGAAGCCCATCTCTACCCATGGACTTTGCAGAGATTTATTTAAAAGCTGGAACAAAACATACTGTATTGTTCTCTTATCAAATTTTTTAGCTGGGAATTATTTTGCCAGAATCCCCTTCCCTCTATGGTTCTAGGATAGAGTTAGCCAAAAGAAGAACTTGCATAAAACCTGGGAGGCAGAAGTGAAGCACTGACCATAGCTCATCTTCCCATCTGCTGGTTCTTCTGACCAACAGATTCATTTCTGGCTCCAGGTCCACTTCCAGACGCCGGGCAGTGGACCCACCAGGGGTAGCTCCACAGGGGAAGAGCAGTTTATAGGTTTCCCCATGAGCTCCCCTCCCAAGATCTGCTTCAGTGGCTGGAGACCCCCCGGCACACTTGGCCATTGGTGTCAGTGCTTCAAGAAGGCTGGTTGGTAACTTTTTCTCTGACCCTTCAACTCTTTCTGGGACTTTCTCTTCCAGCAACTTCCACAGTTGTGTGAGGTCTGATTCCTCTAACACATTTCTGTCTTAGTTTGTTTTCTGCTGCTTGAACAGAGTACCACAGAGTATTTATATAAAAGAGAGTTTTATTTTGGCTCACAGTTCTGGGGCTGGGAAGTCCAAGAGCATGGTGTTGGCTTCTGGTGAAGGTCTTCTTGTATATCATCCCATGGATGGAAGGTAGAAAGTGGAGGGAGCCCATGAGAGAGAGAGAGAGGAAAGAGGAGCCTAAACTTCTGTGATAAGTAACCTACTCCTACAATAACAGCATTAATCCATCCATGAGAGTGGAGCCCTGATGACCTAATCACCTCTTAAAAGTCCCACCTCCCAAAACCACTTCATTGGCAATTAAGTTTCAACATGTTTGTGGGGACAGTCAAACCATAGCAATTCCTTGTAACGTCCCAGGGGCTCTGCTTCCCTGAGTAAAACTGTGATTGTTATACTACACTATTAATAAGATGCTCAAAACACAAGCTGGACCCTGTGATGCTTAGAGGAGCCATGCGGGAAAATAAGTCTCAGCCCTAGTACTTGGGCAGGTCTGGAGTTGTGAAATCCTCCCTGCTAAAACGGTTTATAATATTTGTTTTCTTGGATGTTTCCTTCTGCCTGTACGAACTGCAAGGACAAACTCCAGCTGATTAAGATGCCTCGGCTAGATGTTCCCAAGGCACCGTGGACTGCCCTGCATACCCCTCTCCCACTACCGAGCTTGTCCCATAATAGTGTAATGCTCTATTGAGTGGTCTGCATCCTTTGCCTTGCTGCCAGATACGAGAAGCTGATAACCACATGCTGGGCTCACCGCTCCATCCCCAGGGCACTGTGCCTGAGAGCAGTGGCTCAGCTTGAATGCATGAAGTATGAGAGAGTGAGATTTGAACTAATGCCACTTCACTGTGGTGAGGAACAGGGATGTAGACGACCTTGTCAGTGCCCTGGCCAGAAGCTCCTGGGCTCCTTTTACCTTTACGGTGTAGTCTTTCCCAGCTTCAGTGTATTTTTGTTTCTAAAGACCGGTACCTGGGACTCTTCTTCAGAGGCCTGTTCTCAGGTTACTGGACCCACTCAAAACTGCCTGGGAGTTTATGTGTCCTTAAAGCAGCTTGTAGATAATGACTGACCATGTGATCAGGAAAGCTCTAAGTCACAGCTTATACTCCAAAGCTCCCCTGGGCATCAGCCTGGAGCTACCCTCTGTGAGAACTTACCTGCCTCTCTCCCTGCTTGGCTATATCCTGCCTGGCTTACCTCATTCTTTTATAGGCCTCTCTTAACAGCACTCCTGTAATAAGTCACTAACTCCTGCATCCTCCTCTCAGGGAGTATGTCCAGAGAAACTAACCTAAGACCATGAATACCTAAGGAAGAACATTGGCTTCCAATCCGGTTTGCCAAACTCAAGCCACCTTCCCTTTCTGGGAAGGTCCTGCTCTGATTCCTTTGATCCTAATGAAATGGCAGTTCCCAAAACTGAGACAGTAAGCATGGGAAAAGGGTTTCACTTGCCTTTTGTCCCTTGGTAAAGTAGGTGAAAGATGCAATCTTATCGGTCTGTGTCTGATCAGGAGACAGAAACTACTCTAGGTTTTTAAATAGGCAGTTGGTTATAAAGGTGTTAGAAGAGACAGGGGAGAAAATGAGGAAGGTAAGGTTTTCCAAAGATCAGTAGCTGTAGGAAACACATACCACCTCTAGGTTTGAAAGAACAAAGAGAAAAGGTGTTGCTCAGAGTACACAATGTGGTAGTTCATCTCAAAGTTTCCATCCTTTTCCTGATGGTAAAAATCATCCGAAGACTCCCAGAGCTTCAGAACTGGTGCAGAAAAATCTTATTGGGGTAGATGAGTAGGGGAGAAGGAAAGAACAAGAGACAGGACAATAAATGAGACAGCAAAAGGCATTGCCTAGAGTCTAAAAAGTACCCCTTTACGAACACCCAGGAATTCTCATGTGGTATTTAGCCCTTTTCTTGTCTCGTATAGGGCAGAAACTAAGCGGGGCACGGTTCTTTCTGTCTTCTTTGGAATGCTGATGGATATGCATTCCTCTAAACAGAAGTCTATATGCATCCCAGAAGCAAGCAAGCATGCTTTTTAAACACAAGTGAGTTTTACAGGAGACTTGTAGGTTCTCCTGCTTGGTGGCAAAATACAGCTCATCTCCTGGAATGAGCCCAGAGACTTTGGCATTTGTTAAGAATCAAAGTCATAGTTGGTTAATCCCATCTGCTTTCAAGAAATAAGAAAAATCAGTGTCAATGTGTCTCAGACTCTATGCATATTATTCTCTCTTGGATCTCCCATAGGTTTCTGTTTGCTCGGAGAATTTTAAGCTATGTTATAAGAAAGATAATTTAAAACTCCACTCTGGGGAGAGAGATCCAAGATGGCCGATTAGCAGCAGCTCAGGAATGTAGCTCCCAGTGAAGGCGCAGAGAACGAGTGAACGCCGCACTTTCCGACGAATTTTTGTTGCCCACAGACCGGGAGATTCCCGGCAGAGGAGCCACACGGGTTGCCAGCGCGACTCGTTTGGCCGGCGCGGCTGTTTTGCCGGCGCCCCAGTGCGGCGCTTCCCGGTGCGGAGT